>JAQGBY010002682.1:0-21906 GCA_034698785.1 Mycogona germanica | reverse complement strand
CAACTGGTCGTTCGACCCCCGCCATAGGCCCCTCTATTGGGGGCTGCTTGTGGGTACAAATTGTAAATTGTAATTGTGCGATTATCAGCAGTGTTTGTGGGGGCACATTTTTACTACGGACTAGGGAGTTCAAACTCGAGTATCGAGTACCCGGGTATTTGGAGTCATTACTCGAACTCGAATACTCGGGTTTTTTGACCGAGTAGTCGAGTGCCCCCAGTTTTTCAATGATATAAAATAACATGTCATTTTCAAATTTCCCATGCATTGGCGCACCGGATTTTGGCCACTATTAAATTCGTTTGTTCCAAAGTGTAATTTAGAAAAATTACAGTCCCATACGATTTCAAAGAGTTTCCTGAAAATTATTGGTGACTATTGGCAATCTATGTAAAAAGAATGCCGAAATTGGATCTGCTCTAAACTAACCTAAAAACTGAAGAGTGAATCATGGACAAAATCGCAACACACTCGTAGCATTTGTACCAATTTTTGGCTTATTTTTTTCCTGATTATTAAATATACTGTAGCCGGCTATGCCAATTAAGAAATACTCGACTACCCGGGTAGTTCAAACCACGAATAATTTGGATTCCCTACTACGGATGTAGTAAGAATCGCCGAATAATCGAGCGCCCGTCGGGAATCTTACCACAAGTCAACGTCTCAAAAGCAACCTGTCGAGACAAAGTCCACAGGGCTCTGCGATGTAAGAAAAGAAAGATTTTGTGATTGGGGCACCAGGAAAATGTGTCCACCACTGCCTTTTTTGCAATACTCGTGCTTACAATTTGATCCGTGTGTCGCGAAGATAAGAATCTCAACTCCCCCATCGCTATATGCTTTGAATACGTTTTGTTGTTAGAAAAGAACCCGCCTGAAATTGTCGCGGTTAAGTCTTATTCGCGTTACGCCTGATTGACCGGTTTGCTATTTAAAATGAAGTCTGAAATAAAGACTGGAATAAATCCTCTTGTTTCTTCAGAAGAGGTGTCGTGTGGTCGCGATTGACGCCTTGAGAATGGGAATTAAAAGAATAGGGGCCTTCCACCCTCTTTGGTCATTGTGCACAGTCCAGGGCGCAGGGCAGGATTAAGCCCTCGGAGGACCTCTAGGGACTCATAAATTATATTGTAATACATCCCCACCCTCTGCTCTGTTCGTTACAGTTTCGCCATATTTTTTCTGTAACATGATGTAATTGTTTCTTTGAAATTTTAAAAGTTTCCAATTTCTGAATCATGAAATTGAATACATTTTTTGAATCCAGGTCCTTAAAACTAACTAATTATTTTTGTTTAGCACTTTGGAGAAAGTGTTTATTTGACGCGGAAAATTACAGGAAAATCGCTGCAATGTCAGAACCAGGGGGTCAAACCATTTACTAGTTACACAAATGAGAACGGATTATTGGACGACAATCGAAACCGGAAACGAGCGCGGTTTAAATCAAAAAAGTTTTAATTTAATGATGTTGATGTGATTAATGAATGATTTAATGATTGTCGTCCAACAACCCGTTCTCATTTGTGTAATTCACTCCACCGGACTCAATTCACCCTCAACTTGTTATTTACTAGTTAGTTATATTATTGATATATATTAGTTTAGCAATGCTGCACTTACCTCCTCACTTTTTGGACGAATGAAGAAACTTGAAATTGTATTTTACAATCATTAGTAATCATTAGTAAATTTTTGTTTTTCAACTTCTGTTTTAATTAATGATCTTGTAGCCGATTTTCTTTTGTCATCGTTTCCAGTGTTACACCTTTTACTTTTATAATTATTCCATCGGTTTCGATTTTAATTTATATAATTATAATAATGTCGTTCATTTGATGAGAATTCCGAATAGATGGTCGACTGTATGATCTATGAATCGATGATGGACCCCCTAAAAGACTCTGGCCCCTAGCAGCTAGCTGGCTCACCTTTCTCTTGGTTAATCCGGCCCTGGCAGGGCGTGACGCTATCGTGTTATCTCGCAGCATAGGTGGCGCTTGATAGAATGCTTGCACTTGTCGTGTTTGATTCCTAGCAGATTCATAAATTTATTTTTCTGTTTACCGAGCACAGTTATACGATACTTGCCAAGTGGTTGGGGTAGTGACAATGCCCTCTTCGTCAACTCAAAGATGCAATGACTTTCTAATTTCGTTGCACGACCCATCTCTCTCTCCCTCGTCCACCTCTAAGTGAAATATTTATTAGCTCCATTGATATATGCGCACAGTTCATTAGGTTTCTGATCTTATCGCAATTCCACCGAAGACACTTGCCTTGAGGTTCCGACTCATTTTTTAAGTTCGAGTATTCCAACCGTCAGAGTTTCTTTGCATTAGTTCTGTTTATTTAGCCTATCCGAACGAGTTCATAGATCATTTAAGGCTATTGGTCTGCTGGTCTCCGGGCTCAGTATTTGCTATTCCATTAAAATCAAACGAAACAACGAAACTGTATTCTGATAAATTTGCATTGACTTATGGTCTGAGTTTGACGTGTTTTTAATTTATTTTTCCTCGCGATCAATTCCTGAACGTTTGCAGAACTTATTTTAATATTGCTAAAGTTGGTTGTAGGAGCAACTGAATAGCTGTTGGTTCCGAGGAAAATCCGTAACCCAGCGGAACAAAAAAAAAGTCGTTTTCTAATGGTTTCTTTCAGCTATGGACATTATTGGAGTAGTGTAGACTATTTTAGCGTATAACGATATACCACGATTACATTGTAATTTATGCGAGGTGTTGTGGGTGATTAAATTAAGACATTTACACCATCGGTTGCTGTCTTTTTGTTCGGCTAGGTCACGGATTTTCCTAGGAATCAGCCCTGCTTACTTTAAAAGTAGTAAAACATAAATTTATAAATTACTAGATGCGTCAGGTGTGGTATCCTAAAAAGCAATAAGCGCCAATGATGATGTACGTCAGTATAATAAAATGTCAAGAATGACAAATGCCAGTGTTAATATATGACAAATACGATAAGCGTCATGGATGCTAAGCGTCACAATTGTTACAATTACAAATTTTACCTGCAAGCAGCGTCCGGACCGTTTTAGTGTACCGGACCGGCATAATCCAGTTAAAATAACTACCAATTTTTATTCAATTTTCAAAGTCATAATTAAAATTACTGACAATTGACATCCGCACTAGTTATGTTAGCGCCTTCATGTGCTCATATACGCGTGTAGAAAGGGGGGAAACCAACAGCATCACTTGTCCTAAGTAATCCAGTTAAAATCTGAGTTCAGCTTTTTTGTTTCGAAGCTCGTTCAACTGAGAAGCTTGTTTTCGGCTGCAATCTCTCTGGCGTGTTCCTTCTTTAGTTCGGCACTGGCGCTGTCCAACGCGATTCCTTTGCCACCGTAGATGGTCTCGTTGTAGACGCGATCACGTTGGCGAATGGTTCCGTGGAGCCTGTCGAAGATGGTCGTGTTGAAGCCGAAATTCACGTGGAAGTATCTGAAAGTGAAGCAACCTGAATTAGGCTACCGTCGTATTTTTAAAAAAATGACATTTATTTCATGTAACCACATGGAAGTCCCGAGCTATTGGCAATTTCCTGTAATAAAAGTTCGGGATATCCAGGATTCGTCCGGACTAAGGGGTGGCTATTGTCTCTCTGACACATTAGGTGACAAGAGATGACGGGGGAAACCCCTTTAAAAAAAAAGATAATAAAAGTTCGGGAGATAATTTTTCAAATTTTCTATCCGCTTTCCAAATTTGTATTGTGATCAAACAATACAGCGAAGTAATCCAACACGATAATCAGTTTGCGCGTCGCAGCCAGAAATGAGGACATCAATTTTGACCTATATATATATATATACAAAATATTCGTGTACTTACTGATGGTGATTGTCATGGTACCTCACGTTGGTTTGCCATGGGTATAAGGGTTCGATTTCGATTCCCGAATGTGTGATCAGACCGTAGTAGTAAACATAAATTAATGTGCCAATGTACACACCTATGGAGAACAATAATAAAAGAGTCAATGTCAGAACAACATATCTAATCCTGTGCGACATACTCGTACTTCACATATTGATATATTGATTCCACCTACTTGCATGCAGTGGTACTGTGAAAAGTGGCATCAGCATGAACACCTGGAAAAAGAGGAACTCTGCTGGGTGCATGGCGGTGGCCGAGAAGGCGGTTGGTTGCTTGTAATAGTGATGCCATTTGTGGAACCGTTTGTAAATTGGTGGCCAGTGAAGGAAACGGTGAACATAATAAGCGGCCGCATCCTATACATGGAAACAAAATGTTTTGATTTTTTGCATTGATCTGATACGAAATTGATACTCCAGTTCCCAGCTATTAAAGTATTTTTGTACCTGGTACAGAAAGTGGAGGGGAATGGAGATGACGAACCAAGCCCAGCCGTACTCGTCAGGCGCAAAGTAAATGGTCGATGTTCCGCCATTGTAGATGTAACAGGCTAGCGTGCCAAAAATTAGTCCTCCTATAAATAAGCCATTGAGTCAATGTCATAATTTCATTTTTTAAATCAACTGTAGTGAACTACAGGTGATTGTCTCTACCGACTAGACCCGAATTTATAAGATTGTTTTAATATCACAAAGTTTTGCAGAACTTAGTTTTCATTCATATCTTACCGAATCCGACGTTCAGTGACCCCAGAATGACCTCATGGCGTTCCAATTCCGGTGTCAGAAACTTGTTTGGTTGACACTTCCACTCCACCGATTTGTCTCGCAGGCGAACGTAGAAATACCACTGTAATAATTGCAACCATGTAGTGTGTAGTCCGAAATGGTAATGTATCTACTTGATATAAATCGATAATCATGGAAATAATGTGGTGTAGGAAATAACATTTTTTTTTTTGTAGACTGACCTGCAGAAAACCGCATACCACAAAGTACATTGAGTAAGCAACCACCAAGTCTCCAATAATGAAACTTGATAGGTTCTGCAATCGGAAATCGGCCAGTGTCGGCGGCCAGCTGAATGGTTTATTGTTGAATCCTTCGGGAAGAGACTCTGACTCGGTTCCATTCGAGTTGAAGTGTTTGATGAAATGGACGAGAATAAAAAGCCAGTCACCTGTGAATGGACAATTATAAATCCCATTAAAATGCAAAACCCACTGATTTTCTTTTTGCCATTCTTAAAACATTAATTTATTTATGTCGTTCTTTCAAATATACATTAATTATAATCAACACCAAATCTACCAAATTATAACTTTTTAAAATCTCCTTTCACTATTCAAATGAAATGCAACATTATGCAATTGTTTTTGACTTTTTAACAATTAAGGCTAGTGCAATCAATTGATTTTTCATAATTACTTTTCGTAAAGAATTTCGCGATTGACTCGTTCGAATTTGAATTTAAAAAAAAATAGGATGATTGCTTAGTTGTAATCAAGAGTCGCAACAAGATCGTTGATAAACAATCGTTTACTTCGGATATTCAGGAATAATTAAGAAATTGTAGATTAATTATTCATGAAGATCAGTTATAAACGTTGTTTATCGACGATCTTGTTGACAACTCGATTGCAGTCCAAGCAATCATTCTATATTTTTTGTTATTAATTCATTTCGTTAAAATTCAGTTAAAATTTGACAAGCTTCATCCCGTCACTTTTTGTTAGTTACCTCTCAACGTTGAACCGGCCAGAAACAACATGATAGTTGCCATCACTGTGCCCAAGTAGTTGGGCATCAGATCCCAGATAATGTCCAGGGATTTGAACATGTGCCTATAAATTCCCCGATAGCCGTCGGGATTCTGTTCATCATCTTTTTGTTTTTGGTTTTCCTTTGTGGATCCATTTTTCGCCTCTCTTTTCACTGGATCCTTGGTGTGTGCCACCTTCTTGGCGGTGACGTTGGTCTTAGATTTTGTTTTGGCTGCTTGATTCACCATTTTTATTTTTAAAATTTTTTAAATTGACACTGAAATAGTCACTGATGTTGGTTCACAGCATGGCGTTTCAATGATTTCTGTCATTCACACAGAAACGAAACACCCCGAGATTGCCGGGCTTTGATCTTGGATATTGGTTTTGAGATTGGCGAGCAAGTACGTAAACTACTGTAATAGAAATCCGAACTCGCGCAATCTAGATTTTCACATGCTGGCACTTCAACTCTCCAAACATAAGTCTGCAAAGATTCGTATCAGATCTTGATGAACTTTGAATCATCAGATCAAAAATGTGACTATCTCTTTTATCCGTCATAGCGACACATATAATACTGTAATTGTGGAGTTCTTGTTGCGTTAGACCGATCAATGGTCAGCATTACTCGAATATCAGACTCGAATGTCAAACAGAGCGAAATATATGTATGTTCGTATTAACCAATTTCGCTGAAATATTCATGTTCATATATGTGACTATTATTTCTAGCATAATCGGATTACATATATTAATTAAAAAAATAAATAAGATTTATAAATATTGCCATTTTGTACAGTTGAACTTGTTTTATTGTGAGCGTAATTTTTTTGGGCGCTTTTAATAGTCTCGAAAAGTTTTTGTGGTTTCAGTGGTTTTGTCCCCACTGCGTTAATCAGCTGTCTTTTGGACTAAGAATTAAACAATTAAACTAAAGCGCACTGGAATTGATCTCACAACATGGATTGTGCGACCACTTCCACTGGCTGTGAATTTACAATGAGAGAGAGAGACTCGGCAAGTGTGAATCGTCATCGTTCTTATTTTTCGTCAGTTGCAGTGGTTTTCATTTAATTTATTCTAATTAAATAATAGTTATGCTATTATTTTATTTGAAGAGTTTGTCGCCGACTCTGTCCGGCGCTGTCCCGGGCACAATTTGTTATTTATTATAACTTCGAAGCATGTTTACAGTGTAACTAGGATATAAGCAAGTCACGTAGTCGCGTAACGTCTCTGCAATTTTTTCGAAATGAATGATCAAGTGAGTTTCGAGTAATCAAGAGGAATTAGTTAATAAGAGATGATCAATGTTTCGCCATTTGATCGATGGAGTACAGCCACGCTGTTGCCATAGCAACATGTGGTACCTGGCTGTACCACCTGTTCACCATTTATCAGTTCAACGTAGGTATAGGTGGGGTTGACATTCGTTTATCCCATGTTGCCCCCTTTGCTATCTAAGTTCTGTTCGTCACTTGACATTTTTGAACTTGAACGTGTCCGCCGTCACCTTGATAAATCCGCCCGTTTACACAGAAGTCCTTAATTTTAACTTATATTAGATAAAATATGGATGATTGTCGTTTGAGTGGTGATGACACTCGAGCCGAGAAACGTGACTCGGCGTGCTCCGACCTCTAATCTATAAATAAAAGGCACTCATTCACGTGTCCAGTGCATCTGCAAGCATGATAGCAAAATGAACGAGTCATGCGTCCAAGGTTCAAAACAGTTCTACTCATTGAGTCGTCTTTTTTACAATGCATACTTAGGTACTTTGTATTAACGGAAACAATGATGTGTGTGAACCATGTTAAATGGAGTTTGACTCATTGTTCAAAGTTGTAATATAAATTAGCGTGCTTGTCTGCAAATCTTGAATTTGCACTCAAAATTGACGTAGCATGGATTTTATTATGATTCAGTATTTCAGCAGCTGCCTTTGTAGTTTGCGCACCTATTTCTTGATATTTAATAATACGTGGAAACATTTAAGTGATACTGAGCTGAAATTTATTTGTAAGCGAAGACGTCGAATAGAAGCGCAGCATTTGTTGTGCACATTGAAAAATTGAAATGGGCGATTCAAACAAATCTATAATTTTTATTTGATTTAATACAGTCTATATATTAGAATACGATAAATAAAGAGGAACTTCTTTTTTCTAAATCTAGAAGTTTATTTGGAATTTTCATACATTTTTGGCGACACAGAAAACATTTGGATTTGAAACAGGCTAGATAAAAGTTGTTACCAGTTGAATTTAGTTTAAATTGAAAACGTCACATGTCAGTTGGAAGTACGTTTGGATTTGTTTGTTTGAAGATCTTGAGCATTGAAGGAATTATTTTGCTTTCGAGTTTTTCAATAACATGCTCTTTCGAATTAAAAAGGTGGATAGTTTCTTATTTCGTCTTTCGTGTGATGGTGTCGTCGATAATGTTTCCCTTCATGTGTTCCTCCTCCATGAGGAGCGTTTCGTCATCACTTCTGAAGGACGTCTGTTTCTCTTTCCGGTTCTTCGCGTTCTTGCCCACCAGCGAGTTGTCCACATATCGATAGGTTCCATGAAATTTGTCCCAGAATTCCAGATTGAATCCGAAATTGATGTTGAAATATCTGCAACACAGTAAAAGTAGATCAGAACAAAAACACGAGAATTATTCTTGATTCTAGTTTCGGTTCACTACTCATTTACTGTCGCCTTATTTGCTCAGTGCAAATAATTTCATTTTATTTACCAACGATTATATTAGTCCTATTAAAATCAAGCGTGTTATCTCTATTCGAGGTGTGACAATTAAATAACCGGATTGGTGACATAATTTATTTTAATTCATTTTTTTTTACAATGGCAACTTTATCACCTTCAATGTACTCCCCTTGGCGATGTTGGTTTACAGTTCGACCTTCCGGGACCCAGTTGTCATAAATAATCCCACAAATGTAAAAAAAATGATCATCGTGGTTTTTAATTTGGACCTGCTCATGTGAGCTTTCTTTAGCCGTGGTGAAGCCGGACTCTTCCAATGCATCGATTAGCGCTTAGTTTCAGGATCGTAAATTGGGGAAAGATCACATGATCAGGGCATGTGCAGTTTGTCATCCTAAATGCTCACTGTTTGCCTGTACCAGGTTCAATTCTGTTATTTAATTGCCACGCCTCGTGTGATCAAGCTGTGAATATTATTAATGTCATTCATATGTTTAGGAATTTTAATTTTGTAGCATAAGGGGGTTGCTGTTACTTACTGATGGTGGTTATCGTGGAATGTGGTGTCTGGCTGCCAGGGATAAATCGAATCCATCTTCACCCCAGAATGGTCAATCAGACCAAAGTAGTAGATGTAAAATAAGATGGTGATGTAGACGACTGAAATGCAATAAATATAGCAAGCGTAAAGTCACACAATTTCATTTTGGATGGACATCTTAGCTGCACATTTTATTAATGCTTTAAATTACATTTTATGTAACCGGCTCTGGATTTGCAGGTCGATTAAATTAAACTAGTGTTCTAGTTAATTGAAAACTTGGCGCGCTAACATTTGTCATTATAAGCTCTTAGTAGCAAGGAATGAAACATCAAAGGCCATTTTTTTTGTCGAATTTATTTAATCACAATTAATAAGTTTATTATATAAGATGCCAAATACTTACGGAAATGCAAAGGTACCACGAAAGATGGCAATACTAGCAGCGTTTGAAAAAATAGGAACTCAATTGGATGAAAAGCAGTTGTGGAAAAGGCCGTAGGTTGTTTATAGTAGTGATGCACTTTGTGGAAATTTCTAAATGGAAAGAAAACAGAACATGGCGTGTTAATTTTTAATTAATATTATGTATTATACTTATATTTGGGCATTTTAAATTGTTTCCCGCTTATGTTTCATTGATTTGGTGCGAGTTGCTTACCTGTAGAAGAATGGAATGTGCATGAGTCTGTGGCCATAATATGCTCCTGCATCCTGATTTGAATGGACATTTGAAAACATTGGAGTATGTTGTGTTCATTTCAGGCATTAATAACCGATTAATGATAATTGATTTTTAAAAAAAAATTAATATACCTCGTAAATGAACAGCAGGACGATGGATGCGAGCAGCCACGGATATCCATATTCGTCCAATTTGTAGTACAGGGTGCAATAACCTCCGTTGTAAATGTAACACGCCAGCATGGCAAACGTGATGCAACCTTGGGAAGTTGAAATATTTCCATGTGTATTAATTATAAATCTCTGACTCGATTATTAGAGACGACCGGCCATGTTTGAAAACATTACGCAAACATAAATAACATTCAGCTATATGTTACCTATGCCAACGTTAATTGTTCCGGAAATAATTTCGTGTCTTTCCATTTCTGGCGTCAAAAATTTGTTCGGTTGGCATTTCCACGTCTCTGGATTTCCTCTTTGGCGTATGTAAAAGTACCACTTGCAAAATAGGAATGAATTAAAATAGGTTTATTAGGGGTCTCTTGCTGTTGTAAAACATTTTTATTCAAAGTGCCAAGATGCGCTATTTTCCAGCGAAATTAAAAGAGTCCTTTTTATTAATCGTTAACACTTTTATATTCAAGAGTTGTGATGCGATTTCTGCAAAAATATAATTAGACAAAAGAGATACCTGCAGAAATCCGCAGATGCTAAAGAAGAATGTGTAGGATACGGAAAAGGACATTAACAGGAAGAAAGGTAGTCCCTGTAGCCTCAATTGCTCCAACGAGAAATTGGACAAATCTAGTTCCGGGACTGCTTCGCTGGTGCCGTTGTTGTAAGGACTAGCGCTTCGAATGAAGTAGACGAGAATCAAAAGCCAGTCTCCTGAATTTCGAATGATACAGAAAGTTCATATCCAATTAATTAAAAAATTATTTCACTAATTTGCAAATTGATTGTACAAGTCGTACAAATGCAAATTTTATTCGTTAACACAAAGTGACCGCTTATAACCTTTCAATGTCTTAAATTACAAACAGAGAAGGTCGATTTAATTTGAAACCAAAATATGTGATGTAGAATAATTGCATTTTCATGCACTTTGTGAAAACTATATATCTTTTTAGAATTCCATTCGCTGGAAACATGTTGATCAAACTTTGCGAAATATCCTTTTTTTAAAAATTGCTATTAGAATTGATCAGATTTATTTTCGTTAACCTTACCTCTCATAGTCGAACCGGCAATAAAAATAATAACGGTTGCAATCAGAGTGCCCAAAAAATTGGGGATCTTGCTCCATATTTTGTCCAGGACCTTGTAATAATTGTCCCGGGCATTGACGAAGAATTTGGGCAAGCCCGAAGTATCGGGCTCCTCTTTGGTTGACGAAACCGCCTTCTTCCCCATTTTTGATTTTAATTAATGTCCGAGGATGGAATGGTGAAGAGCATGGGGATTCCGCCGTGCACTAGTGCAGTGTCAGTGCTCGACACTACGCCTGCTCAAAACCTCGACTTTATATCTTTAAACGTTGATTAAAATCGTTGAGATTTTCATCCCGTTGATATGCCATGTGCGTGGCTTGTTTCAGGCGCACGCCGCTCGAGAAACAGTGAGATGGTCTTTGGATATCTTTTAAAAGAACGTCATCCAGTGATAGGATACTCGATTTCAATTGATTACAATTAGATTCGCAGAACTCCAGTTACCTGTACATTATTCCTACTACATTTAAATACTTTTACTGACCGTTACCTACTTATCATTTACATGATTATGACGTGACTGTCGAATTAATCGACTGATCGTGTTGACCACCTCATAACTGAAACTGTTGAATTAAATTGTCTTACTATCTGTCAATTAAATAAATGAAAGTTTATTCGTTGTGAAATCAATATTTCGGAAGTCGACCTTAATTGTTTGGAAATCACTAAAGTACGTTTTTATTTTGGTAATTTTTTTGATATGGCGCATTCTAAAAATCTTAAGTGTAAAACTTCAACCAGCATTTCATTCAAGAAGAGACGAGTAAGGAGAGAGCGAAGTGACTTTCTTCCCCATTCGTTTTCTACCATCACTTCGATTGTCTTAAAACTAACTTAATGAAACTGATTGCTCATTTTTGATTTATTTCAATCACTGAAATGCACATCAGCAGTTTCTGTACCTCTCTTAGTGCTTCGGCACTGTGTGAGGGGCACATTTTCACCAGTATCCCGGGATCAAATCTATTTAGAGCCCGCACCAGGAATCAAACCCGGGACCGCCGAGCCTCACTCAGTCGCAATACCAGTGTGTATTGCGACTGTTTGTTGATATTGCGATTTTTAATCGTCAAGTGCAAGTGAACTCGCATTAAGACTGCAAATGCATGAACGTCTCCGAGCGAGATTTATTTGGGCAATAAAAAAGCTTTCACCAACGAATGGCTTTCACTAGCCAATGGCCGAAACTGGTGGCGAATTGTCCATACAGCAATATTAAAAAATATATATTTTTTTCAAATTTGCTTCGGAAAGATACCCAAAGTAGGAGTTTGGGTAGTTTACCAAAAATGTTTTTTCATAATACGTATTGTTGCACTTCGTGTCCTGTGTCCATTATTGACAACAATCTATGAAATTGCACCAGAATTGAGTATTTTGTCGTGCAAGCTTGAAATATGCTTGCCATCGCAAACTGTTAATTCAGCTGCACCTGCTATGTTAGTCATGTAATTTTTCTAGTGCGCCTGCACTGTAATGCTAACAAAAATAGCATACCAACAAATGTTGATAAATCTGCAGGTCAGATTAGCGGTCATTGCATTGCTACAGCAGATAATTTAGTATCGATTTCAGAGAAAATTTTATCCCATATCAGTGAAATCTGATTGTTACCAAAGTCCATTTTTTTCAAATGTAGAATTCGAATATAGACAAGCAAGACAGCTACAATGTAGATATATACATTGTACCTGTACATCCTCTTGCATGCAAATTCCATTGAATTCTGATGCCTCGAAACTTGCATGCATACAGATTACCGAATTAACAAATCCGATTAATTTATCAATTCAAGAGCTATTAGCAGTAAATATTTTTTTGCTTAGAACAAAGTCCTTTGTTTTCGATTGCAAATTGCAAGATATAGAGTGCACTTTATGTTGTTCGTCCGCTCGGTATGCATATTCCATTCACGTGGCATTCACGCACGATAAATGTCTCGAAACTTGCATATACGTCATTTGATTTTGATAATGAAATTTGAAAGACGAAAATGTGCCTCCAGATTGACGAAATCTGAAATATTCATCGAACAAAAAGCGTGAATACTTTTATGCTTCAGCCACATGATGCTTGAATTTCGTATATTCGAAAAAAGGCCAAAGATAAACCGTCCTGAACTTTTCATTTTCCACAAATTTCCATTAACTAGTAACTCAAAAGATACTTGTGTTCTAACAATTTAATCAGAATTTTTAACTTAATTTCGTTTCGAGAGCACAAGAAATACGGAATTTTTGTTGCCTCAACGACGAAAATGGGCCACAATTTGAAAGATCTGAGAAACTTCGCCATGATTTCAGGCGTATATTTATTTATATGAGAAAGATTTGTTAGGACGTCTTGGTTGAATATAAATCGAGAAAGGGTGAATTCGGGACAGCACTGAACGAAGGACGAACCGAGTGGCGAACTCGTTATATCTTGTCGTGCAACTTAGGAATACTAATTCAAGTGCTTTTTATTATCGCGTCGGGTACTTGAAATGCGATTTAGATACATTGTTACAAATGATAGCAAGTGTGTTTTAGGAAGAATTGTTACGATCCACGCGAAAAATTCACAAATTCACTTCATAATTGAAGAAAACAACGAATTTTATAATTGCGTTAGTGTTTAAAACTCAGTACAACATAACCAGTGATAAAAATATATTTGCTGTTAACTAAAAAGTGCAATTACACCATCAACTAGGACGCACAAATGACGACGCGCTACAAAAAACAACAACAATTAGAATGCTAAGCTGCAATAATAATAAATAAATTACGCTGATCCGCAGTAGAAAACTCATCTTTACCAAGCTTGGTTTAATTTGCTGCGCACACCGATTAGTCGAATGCATTGCAGGATAAGGATCAAATACATGATATACTCACAAAATTTGGAAAGAAAAGACACTCAGATAATTTATAAAAATAAGCTTCACGATTACATTTTTCACGAGTTCACGAATAATTTGTTCCCACACAAAGTTGAAATGTTGCTAGATCTTCTTTATCGATCGTAACACCAAAAAACATGAATGTTTTTTAAGCAAATACTTAAAATCTAACTAAAAAAAAGTATCTCGTAATATTCTCGTTATCAAATTGTTCTTACGAATTCGAATGCCTTTCATAAAGAAATTTTATTTTGTTCACAATTACCAAGTCATTTTCTCGAAAAAATGTTAAAAACAGCAAAAAGGAAAACTAAACGCGTATGATAAGTTATAACACTTATCAAAACAGTGAACTCACACTGGCAGTAGTGGCCAAAGACACTACTTTTCTAGCTCAAATGTTCTGGGGAAATTTTGTCTCGCTGCGCAGTTTCCTGGGAACGAAAGTTGTATAAAAACATCAGTGATAAGTCGAGTTCAAAGAACAAAACAAAAGAGCAAGAAAATGTTTTTGTGAAACTTGGAACCTCGCTTTCTCATACAATGTGTTAGACAGGTTTACACTTTAAAATGAAAATGTACATTCGGCAATTTACTTGCCATGCAAATTTAACTCGTGCACATTTAAAACCTGTTGAGCACAGATTTAGGAACGCCAGTGCATGCGGAATCGATCTGTTTTTGGAAATAACAAGATCGGAGCATAACCCTTGTATTGGTTAGCTGCGACGTCTCACCGCAGATCTTTAATGACGATTGTGGCCGAATCATCTATTTGAACATGTGCGGATTCCTAGAAAAGAATTGCATTACATGTAAAATAGGTGCCACACGACAACTAGAATCTTCCCACGCGCGTTTCTAATTTGAAATTAGAGATTTGGCGTATGCCATTTATCGAGTTTTAATTTAAAAGAGCATTCCCAATCTCAACTCAAACTCCTTTTCCCCCCATTTCAGAAATACGTTCAATCATTCTCTAGCTTACACTATAAAGCGGAGGTTCTTTCGGATGAGGATGGAAACCTTGCAGTTGACACTTGGCAATGAAATTTAACCCGAAGTCGTTCGTCAACGAATAGATGCCAATTCTATAACATTCACAATAAAGGCGTATGTAATTAAATATATGCGCAAGTCATCGCACTGATTTATCAAGATCTGCTCACAACCGATTCATTACAAAAGACTAACTCGTCATATTTCGGCGCAATCACAATGGCTATTGCTTCGGGAAGCATCAGTTGGTAGGAGCAGTGCGTGTGCAAGTCCACACTAGACATGAAGCTGGTCTGCGAGGGATGCGTCTGATTCAAGATAATAATAACCTGCATGTCAAATAAACCCTTATCCGAAGCGCAAATTGTCAACGAGATGTAAGCAAAATCATTTTTCTCACGTGAATCCAACCCAGAGTTATCAAATCGTGTTGATCCTGGAATTCGAAGATGTCTTCTTCGTTTTCAGTGGTACAGGAATCCGGCGTACCCTTCTGTTTAGGGACCACTAGATGCGTAATGGTAAACCTATTTTGACACTGGATAAAAAAATAAGTCGGCGAATTAATAAATTAGTATAACACTATCCGGGATTCACAATAAGCATAATATTAACTCGGGAACGTCAAGTATATTAATAGTTCAATTTTGTTTAAAAAAATAAGTGATAACATTTCATGTAACTAATAGCGACAAAACCTAAGACAGTATTAGCAAGTATAGCACTATCCGGGATTCCCAATAAGCATCATATTAACTTGGGCACGTCAAGTATATTTATAGTTCAATTTTGTTTCAATTTATCAGACGCCATTAAGCTGAATGACATATACAAGTAGTAACGTCTAAAATTTTGAACGATCAAAAATATTAGATGCTGGGTTGTGTCTGAGACGCCCTACAAAGTATTTCATCGCTATATAGCGATAAAAAAAATTATAAGAAAAAACGCGAACTATTTGTGCGGTATTTGTATCTCAAATGTTTTAACAAACGTCTTACCATTTTGCCAGTAAGAATGCCGCAAGTCTCGGAATTCCTACTGGTATTCTGTTCGGCCAGTTTCAGAAAATTGGGCATAAGGATCGCCGGAACGATAACAGTTCGCAGCTGCATGCCATTGGCATTGGTGGCGCCCGGGGTCCACAGGGAAAACGGTTTGGTTGATCGATCGATTGAAGGAGTGGTGCTAATCGTGAGGTGAAAAAACAACCACAGAAGTATTATTCAATATCTTTAACTAGAATCAGAAAAGGCAGCTGGAATGAAATCAATTAAGTCCACCACAAAAATAATAATTTGTTTTAATATTTCAATGAACCTGCTCGATAGACAACGTAACATATTTTGAACGTCACACTTTCGAAATATCTTAAGAAAAATATTATTAAAATATCATATAGAAGACATTTGACGGTTCGAAGAACATAAGACGCCTGTGTATGTGTCACGTTTATGAATGCTTTGACATACCTCACTTGCAGGTCGGGCCTGTTCACCACCTCCACAGTGGATGGTTTCAGGTCCCGCGAAGGAATCATCGGTGTGACGGCGGACATTTGTTCGGGAAAAACGGCACCGTTTCTGTAATCTGAAGGCGAGTCTTGGGTGCCGGTCACATTGTCCCAGTCATAGCTGAGACGTTCGGCCAGGGCGCTGCCGTCCAAGTTGGAGCCGGGCTCAGCTTCGATGCGTAGACTTTTTATCCGTTCCAGCTCGGCCAACATCAAGCTGCGCTTTTCTTCCTCCTGTCGCTTGCGCTGCTCCTCTAGCTTCCGTAGCTCTTCCTCGCGTTGTTGTTGCCTCTCTCGTTCCGCGCGCTGTCGTTCCTCTTCTTGTTTCTAGAGAAGTGAACAAAACATTTAGAATCTCCATCGATACAACTATTCGAATGTGCCACTGCATGGCTCAACAGCAACTTCTCCAATTTTAGCCAAAACGTACGTCAGAAGTGCTTACCGACACACAGAAACAATTGAATGTCTCAAGTGCTTTGAAGGTCACGACTTTTGTTCTCATTTAATGTCAATAAACACAAGTAACTATTTAAATGTGACATATGAATTGTCAAATTGTCAGATACCTTCTGGAGCAGCCACTTTTCGAATTCCTTTTCGTACTGCTCCTTGAGAATACTTTTTAATTTCTCGGCATTGGAAAAAGCAGTAATGGATTTCTGAGAAAGAAAAATAAGACTTAATTGATAGGTAGAAAACTTGGCTGAATGACTGACATAAAGCAAATTCTTTCTGAAATGATACCACAACGACTATTTATGGAAATTACTGTTTTGTAATATCAGTTAAGAATTTTGTTCGCATTTCATACAATGATCTCTAGGATAAAAAATTCCTAGTAACCATTTTATTAGCGACTCTGGTAGATTTAATTTAAAACAAAAACTTTTTTCCTGACCGATTTAATTTCCTTCTTGTCGACTGCTAGTGCGCCTCCATAATCGGGATGATGTTTCATTTTTTCCACAAATAACCTAGACACAAACACACCATTTCATTTATTAAAACTTGGGAATCATCCATTTGCTGTAACAAAAATAAATTGCTCTGAAAAACGTAAAATTGTACAAATGATAATACTTTAATGGAAATCCCAAACATTAATTATAGTCACAGGCGATAAAGTTTTATAACCGAAGTAACTTTGACAACCAGCTGGCTGGTTAGCGTTTCGCAGACGATGACCCTTCCGGCGAAATAACAGAATACAGATATTTTCAGACCCCGTTCTCATGTTTTGTGGGGTGTTTTTTTTTAAAAATGTGAATCAGGAATGACTAAGTAATCGTCATCTGGTCAAAATAAATAACCACGTTGCTCCTTGCCATGTTTCTCTTCTAGCATACTTTTTACTATTTTTATTTAATTAAAAACTGTTTAAAAATTCAGAGTATCCTCGAACTGAAGTGTGTCAGCTGTCG
This sequence comes from Mycogona germanica, assembly GCA_034698785.1. Classification (NCBI taxonomy): domain Eukaryota; kingdom Metazoa; phylum Arthropoda; class Diplopoda; order Chordeumatida; family Chordeumatidae; genus Mycogona; species Mycogona germanica. The sequence continues at coordinate 4,194 of JAQGBY010002682.1, read as the reverse complement.
GGTTATGAGAATCATAACCTACACCTACGTTAGAAATTTGGAGTACAAAATAAAGGCGTTCTCCAGATTCTTCTCCTGCATGTAGACGTCAGCCATCCGAATCATCTCGAACCCGGAACGAAAGTAACGCTTGATCGGAATCTTGACATCCACCTCGACGGACGACGCGATCTCGCTGAGCATCTTCAGTCGGGCGGCCGGTGTCTGTTTATAGCGATCCTCGGAGATGTCGTTGAAATACGACATGATGTCCGGGGCTACGATCGCTAAAAATATAGAAATCAACAGAAAAGTAAGCACATTGCATTTTTACAGACAATTGGTACTTGGATCGTACTTCGACAACTGAAGGATTTTATTCTCTTTAATCAAGCAAATGTCAGAGGTTCCGGTAATTAACACCTTAAAAGGATTTTATTAGTGTTCATCATATTATCGGTCGAGATGCCAAAATAGAAGACGTACGCCCACATTATTTAAATTGGAAGTATACATGTGTGTACAAGGTAGACATGCGCTGAAGCTCCTGGTTGCGTAAGCAGAACCTAATTTACAAGCATCATGGATAGATCGGGAAATTGAATTAAGATCTTGAATCAATATATATATAATTATCAAACAAGTTGTATTATTGTTGACAATTTGTATGACTCCCGTATGACTCATAAACACGGGAATCACGACCTGCAAAACAACCTAAATGTCAAAGTTCTTTGATATTGCGGTGCGTTAAACATATTAGATTTCCACACCCTAGCCTACACCGTAAGAGGGCTTTAATTGGAATGTTCAAATATGAACGCCCCCTATTCTCGAAAGACTTGCCACTGAGACTTCCTCAATTTCAGTCAGTTACTAGTTAGTTAGAGCAAAGGAAACGTGGGCATATGAAATGATTTCTAGACGTAATTAGAAATTTTTGGCGTTTCACTAACCTCGACAATAGCTGCAACGGTGGAAATATTCCACCAAAGATACGAAACAAAAATAATATCGTAAAACAAACCAACATTCACGACCCAAGTACGAACCGGTAGTGAAGTAATGCCATTTGTTAAATAGGCCACACTATGGCATCACAAAAACAGGAAACAAATCTTTCAAAATTACTGCACTATGCAAATGAAAACAGCAATCATTTCTTCGTCAGAGATGTTAATATGTTAACGGGTATTTCTTAATTATTTGCAGATCTTTCAACCCCCAATGCTGGTGGAAATTTGTTTCAGAGATTGTCCTACTTATTTGGCCTTTGCGTTATAGATGGCATTTCTGGAAGTCGTAGTTGAAAGAGCTGCTCACTAGATGGCACAACTTTGTCAATTTGTTCGCGTTGGGTTTTCGAGCGCCTTTCACCAGATGGCGCTGTCTGCTAGCAGCTCAAAGGATGAAAGGATGCCGGCATTTCCTTGACAGATCATTGCATTTTTTTTATCGATTGTCAATTAATTCTGCAATGTGCGTTGACACTGTTCATGTGGTCATATGACGACAACGTCACACAAGGTAAGAAAAATGACACAAGCCTCCTTGCCTATCCGATTTAAGGTCAAGATTTTGTAACAAAATATTTTTCACTTTGCTTTTGTTTGCAATATGGTAATGTTACTTACTGCCGGCGCTTGAGCTAGATCACCTCTCAGCTCGGGTTAGTTACAAAATTGCTGTAGATCAATTGCGTCTCTGTCATTGGTCTAGCATAGGCAAGATGCCAAAAGTTGATCTGCCTGTGCCCGCGTACAATTAATTTCTGGCTTCTCGCAAACAGGACAACGTTGTCACATGTAATGCATATTGATTATTGACAGGTCCATGTAACATGGGAATCACATGAGGTGGCGGCGCTGTGGACAGTGGCGCAATTTAATGAGATGCGATTATGCCAATGTTTCAAAGTCAATTAAGCGAAGTTTACAAATTAAATTTGAGTCTTTTATTAATTTCCAATCTTTCGGCGAAAATTGCAGACACTTCACTTCACGCCCTGTGCGACGACTATGTTGTGTTCTGGCGCATGTAGCTACATGTGCGCCCCAGGATTCCTTGTTTGACTCTGAACAAATCGATGTTGCTACGTATCTGGTAATATTTCACTGGTGGAAAAAGCAAACAAGTGATATCGTTGTGGTGTGTCGCGACAGAAAACGAACGACATCAGACGGCCCGGCATTTTCAATGCCGTCGCAGTTAGCAACAGGATAAAATATGTACTTCGTGCCCTTGACTTGGCCTATACAGTCTTGTGGGGGAGTTCACAGTTTGGCCTTGACTGTATCAACACGCAATTTCGAATATGTATCGCTTTTTTGGGAGCGAAAACAATTGGATCACTATTTTGAGACCTTCGCTTACGTGTGAATGTCTCGTAATAGTTTTCTCGCTCGACTTTGAATGACTAACAAATGAACATAGAATGAAATTTGGTTTATCGGGATCCAGTGTGGTACCCTGACGGAAAAGGTCAAGATTTTTTTCGTGCTGTGAATATGGACTTTTATAGAGTGGTCTAAAAAAAATCGTGGGATTTTGGAGATTAATATAAGACTATTCAACAGAAATTTAAAAAGCCCTTCTGCTGACACTGTTGTTTCATTTCTTGCTTATTCTATCATTGCATCATCTGTACGAGCGTTTCCTTTTGGCGCTGTTTTTATTAATCGCAGGCGCGGATGGCGTGATCAGATAAAAAGAACAAAAAAATATCATCCGCGATTTTATTTATTAGAAGGGGGCGTGGTTGTGTGGTTGTTCCTCGGTCCTACAATTAGATTTGCATTTTGCGCCTAGTGGTTTTCGTCTCGTCTGATTTCAACGCTGTACAGAGTGCGTGACTATTTCATGTGCGTCTCACTCAATTTCATCAATTTCAAGAAACGTTTTAGCTAAATAGGCCTTTTTAAAGAGACGGCAACCCTTGCTGCCCCTGAATATTGCCCGCAATCACCACAAGCACGCTATAGTGTCATGGGTGGAGATTCGCATTGTCATCTGAATTAAATATGGGGCATACATGTATACTGTACGGTATACATGTGTATGGTTCATAATGAACAGCACTGAAGATCACACTTTCATTCTGACATTGTGCCTGACGAAATTATTAAATGACCAAAACAAAAATGCGAACAAATCAAAATTGTGCTGTGGAAAATACCACTTATCATAAATTACAAATCTTTTGAAATTTTTGGATCAACTATACAATTTATTGAAAAAGTATCTCATGCTTCACTCGTATGTCCAGTAAACTTTGAAAATGCTATTTAGTGCTCTGCCATCGTGACAGTTCGGCAGAGGGATGGAGGAGGGGCAATCCTGATTTTTTATTTATTTTAATCTTTAACGTTTTATTGAAATCCTTGAAATGAGCGGGGAACGAATTTGTTGGTTGTTATAAAATATTAACTTTTGGCGAACGTTACACGTTGGCATAATGGCACGACGCAATTTTGCCTACACGCATATATCGCGACCAGTCCATGAATGCCGTATGTCCCAATAATAATATAATATACATGTTTTCGCGCACCTGCATGCGTGGTCGGTAAGCCTATATTTTACGGTCTAATCTTCTTTTAATTATTGGTTCTCCACTTCACGGTTCCTGGAAATGCCCATAATTACACCGTTTTTCGCGTCAGCTTAAAGCATGTTTAAGGTGTATACTTCACCAGCCCTGTTGGCCTACACTTGGCTGATCGGTTTTATAGGTACTCTCAGCTTCGAGCGGCTGTTTGGCTTCGGATGAAACCTGCCACAAAGGCCTGAAAAACATATATAAACGGTGAGCTTACCGATCAAGTAGTTATACAGTATAACCTATCATTATATGAGGACATTTCGTTCATCCGCGATGGGCTGCGTTGTAGTTGGATCTTTTCACAAATATAGGGTTATCTCTGTACTGTGCCTGCTGCCGGGATCGTTATTGGTCCTTATGCAGTTATCTGTCAATTCTTTCCTTACTCGGCCGACAAAGGTGCACATGGTTGGGTTTGAGGGTTACTTGCAACGAAATAAGTGTCATAAGAATCCAGTTAAACCTTTCTGTGACCGCTCTAGCCCTTGCAACGAATGAACTCGTCGTAGCCCAGTCGGTATTGCTACTGGATGTGGCCCGGCGGTCCCGGGTTCGATTCCCGGCGCGGGCTCTCGAAAATTTCGATCCCGGGGTACTGGTCGTTCCCCCTCGCA
>JAQGBY010002681.1:0-21910 GCA_034698785.1 Mycogona germanica | reverse complement strand
AATTCCAGAGGTCTCGGTCGGGAATCGAACCCGCGATCTTGGGAATAACAGCTCGACACGCTAACCATTACACCACCACAAAAAAAGAAAATATAGAAATCCCGAAAAAACTCGGCGAGAGCGAGAGAGAGAGAGAGAGATACATTTGTATAAAGTTATATTTTAAATGTAATCATTTGAAAAATGAATCCAAAAACACTACTTCGAAGTACTGTACTGTACTCCAAGTCTGACGAAGATACTCGTATAATTTTTCAATCAAGATTTTTTTGTTTCGAGAATGTTATGACTGTTCCTTTGGAAGTTGGTGAGACGCTGGGTCTGATTGAATCAACGACAAAACGTACGTCGTCGCCGATGATGAGCAAACCGTAAAGACGTCGACGCTTCAGCGACGCCCGCGTAAAATAAGAGTAAAAATAACGAAAGAAATATAACTTTATACAAATGTATCTCTCTCTCTCTCTCGCTCTCGCCGAGTTTTTTCGGGATTTCTATATTTTCTTTTTTTTTTGTTGGCTGGCGCAATGCCGCAATATATTATAGTAGCGAGACGATATTGAACCGACTTCATCAAAAAACGGAAGAGGCGTCGTCGACGGCAGAATCACGACACTCTCCCAGAAAATATAGCCTCATATATGTCTATAACAATAACGTTGCGCATACATACGCAGACAGACTATGTACATGTACATCGACACAGGTTCACCATTACATTTAAATGGCACTACATTGATCCAAATGCGCAGACAGATATTATTGGCTATTTTTTATGTTTTCAGAACGCAGGAAGGAGTTGAAGGGAAGGAGGGAAGAAGTTTGAGTGGCGCTGCGAGGGCAAAAAGAAAGAAAAAAAGTCACATACACAACCGCTATCGTTGATATTTCTTAGAAAAATGAATAGCCCTTGTTTGTCGCTGTCGTGACGCTGTACACGATCGGCGCTTTAGAATGAACGACAAACCTGAAGCGGTGCACCAACTGAAAACCTTGTTTTAAGAAATATTTCTTTGGATTCAATCGGTAGGAGAAACCAGCTTGAGTGAATTTATAACGAGAGATTCTAGTTGTATTGTAGATTTTATTTATTTACTTACTCTTTTCATATGAAACTGTAATGAATAGTTCTTCACCATATTTTTTGCATTCCTATTGGTGCACCAGCGCTATATGAGTGTTGAATACACGAGAGCCCGCGTCGGGAATCGAACCTGGGACCGTCGAACTACAGGTATGTCTCCGAGAAACAGACCTGGGGGCTCATTTTGGACTCAATCTTCCTAAGTGGAGTTTATCTTCCTCAAGCTGTGATTGGCTAATTTGGGTCACGTTACCGCCACGTGGCCCAAACCGGCCAATTACAGCTTGGGAAAGATAAACTCCACTGAGGAAGATTGAGTCCAAAATGAGCCCCCTGATGAGTCGAGTTGCCAATGGTTATGGCATATCAATGGCATTGATATGGCAATACCATTTGTATTCCATAAATCTACTTCACCCAACTTGCGTCAATCGCCTTATCAGAGCTAGGAAGATGACATTCTAAAACATTAACCTCTCTCTCTTAGGTATGATTAAAAATATTGGAAATATTTGTTCAGATTCATAGCAAAATAGAACCGAAGTTTAGCAGATACATTCCCCTAATGAGGTTCGTTTTCGACTGACACATGAAAAAGTAGCCTATAAAATTGAGCCCTTTTCCCGACTTCAAGTAACAGAATAACATTGGCGTTGACCGAATTTGCATAACCTTATTTTGGGGCTGCATAGTGTAGTACTACGCAGCCAATGAGAGTTTGTAGGCATCGTTGCCACACCGTCAACAAACATCTGGTTTTGTGGCGTCAGATATTTCATTAATTTTCCGTATTTTTATTGCATCGTCGCCACAATCCCGTAAACCGCACGACTTTCAGCTCACTTTTTCATATCTGGAACTGACATGATTCATGGCAGGAGTTTTGCCAGGCACTCGTGTTTGCTTACCAGTATTAGCATGTGGTATTTTATTTATTTTTCTATTTTTTTCTTCGTCTTCCCCCTACACGCGTGCAGTGTAAATTAGGGATTATTTTCTCTAGTAGTTGGATGTTTTCAAGTCATTTTTCATAATTTATTATTTTCATTAGACTGCCGTTTACTGGAGCCGCAGAACCATAAATTATATTCTTAAGACACGCTTAAATCAGGTTGTCACTGTGAGAAGATAAATAATTAAAATCTTCTTTTGACAAACGTCTTGCTAAGCTTTCAAAGAAAGTTGGGTGTCTACGATAATTCATGTGGCTGTTAACACCCGAAGAAATACGAGTTTAACACAGGCTCATTTTAGTTGCGGTTTGTCGTTATTTCTTTTTATCATTTTTCAAATTTACTGTTCCAAGAAGATGTCATACAATTTGTTGCTTTCAAATTTGCTGTTCCAAGAAAATGTCATCCGTTGCGTATTTATTCACACCCAATAATAGCCAATTTTAGAAGAAGTAACTGTACACCAAACATATGTAGACATTTGATTCAGACAATTTCCAAACAAGTGATTCTTTTTATAAGTAGTTTTCAGCAAAAAGCCAAAAATTACTTGCCTATAAAGGCAATCAACTAAAAAAGAAGTTCCATTCCCTAAAAGAAGATAAAAATTACACCAATTTTGGAATTGCCTAAAAAAAATCGGTATTTCGACACAAGTGTTTTACCCGGAAATGCTAGAGACGCTGGTGACAATAACGGGAGAGCCCTCAAGTATTAAAAAGAATCAAGTCAATGGCGATAAAAAGGTATTCGGCACCGTGGAGGGGGGGTGTAAGGGATCGGCGGGCAAACTGTCACGTGATCAAGTCGCAGCCCGTTATTGGAAACGCTCATCACAGCTGGGGTTGCAACGGAATAGCGTGAACACTCTCGGAATTTTTGCAGGTGGTAGCAGCAGGAAGGTAAGTCGAAACAGCTCCCCCAACTGCCCCTATTTTCACGCACTGGTCAACATTCTATAATAAGATCTTTTAATTTAAAATAAAATAATAGGAAAAATATTATTTCGCCATCAATTGATACGCTAGGCGGCGCCTCTGTCCGGTTGAGTCTGTCCATGATAAGCGACTCTTCGCCACCTACCAACAACTCGATGAAATAATTTGTACGATCACAGTGTCACACGATAGATACTATCGCATAGTAAATTAATCTTATTAATGTAATTACAATTAATTACAAATGTTTTAAAGTTTTATTCGTGTTTTGGGTTTCTTAAAAATCACGATTCTACACCAACAAATATCACTATCACGAAATTTCCCACGCAGACAAAGTTTATTTAAACGCTCGCAGCTATGGAGCTTTGCAACCGAATAACAAATGTTGTTTTTTTAAATAAATAATTCAATGACATGGCATTGAACGGCGTACTTGCAACCCCGGGTGATGTGCAGCGATGCTCGTTGTTTCGACTAGGCAAGACAAGACCTAGTCAGGACACCCAACTGCTCGACCCTAGGCGGTGGGTAGGTGCACCTTGACGCCCTGGCAGACGGTGCCTCGCCCGTCCACGTACCACCGAGTTACATTCGACACTGCACGAAGCCGTAAAAGCTGTGAAGTGCACTTTTCAACGTGATATTGAATTCGCCCGTGTCATGTCATCTATATTACATATGAAGCGGTTGTAGAAAAGAGCTAGCGGATATCTCACGGAAGCATCGGGGCGAACACACTGTGTTCTTCTTCTTCTTAAGGCTGATGGCTGCTGCTGCAGCTTCGACGTCTTCCTCCTACTAATAAAGAATTCCAACACTCGTACTCGTTCTCGGTAATCTTTAAAAAGCCTCCTCCTCACCAAACCCAGCCGTATTGGCTGCTTGCATTCCCGGAGGGTGACGTGATGTGATGAGATGCATGTTCCGTTGGTGGCGCTCAAAAGTCACCAGGGTGACAAAATTGGAATGACAGACAGATTCGATAGAAAAATATCAATATTTCATCAGCCACGATACAAATTGTTATTAAAATTAAAAATGAGCTGAGCTAGAATAGAAATGGGTACGCCATCTTCAGATTACGTAAGACGCCAATACGCCTTTGACGGAATCCTAGCGCCAACTAGGGCGAACTAAAATGTTGTCATGAAATGTTTATGTCATCTGTCGTCAAAGGATTACAACTGTATATCATTGAATTGAAGAAAGTCTAAATTTTCCACCCCCTAACCTCGGACAAAAGCAGGCAATAACAACGCTGCCTAGTGACAATTCGAGTGGCGAATACACACCGAGATGAGCCGCTGACGCGCTGCAGAACAATAAGGTCCTCACCTGCGCAAAATCTTCACACTTCTAACGACCTCGCTCATAACACTCTAACGTTAGCACACCTAAAATGTTCCCCCTTCCAGTCAACCGCTGGATTCATTCGTGCAATTGCCTATTATAACCATACATATTTTAAAAGACGTCGCGGTCTTTCAGAGAACTGCTCCCAGGTGACGCCATCACTGTACTCATGACAGATTCCACTCGCATTTCTTTTTCGTGCCTCTTTTTCTTCCTTTTTGCATACACCCTGCTTTCACTCACTGTGCCAAGTTCTCCAATCAGATGATTTGGTCTTTCCATTTCAGAGTAGGTCTTGCACAGGTTTTTATGTGATTTAATGTACACGATGTACATGGAGTCTGATTTAGCCAGGCGAAATACTTAAAACATTCACTACTTTCAATGTGCTCCCGAGACCAATTTGTCCATAAACCGAAACGAAACAATTCTACATTGTCATCAGCATAGTTTAATTAAATAAACCATTAAAATGTTCGGTGTTCTGTCCCAGCAAAGGTAGAATTAAAATTCAAAGTTCGGAAAGTCAACAGCCGAACCACACATAAATTCCAATACCACTCAATGTCAAACTGACAACACATCCCAGTTTTAATTACAGGCAATATCCATCAGAAAATATTTTAAACCGTGAGACTGCGGAAGTACAGTAGTCAACACACACAGCAACATACCTACAATAAAAGCCACGGTTCGACAGTTTTGATCGATCAACATCACATCTGAAACAGACTCTTCTCCATTGCCTAGACGATTTGCACAACAGTATTACTAATAGCTTTAATTGCAAAATCTATCTGACCAGTTGAGTACGCGTTTGGATAAAAGTTGCTCAATTTAAAACATATCTGAGGTTTGCCCACATTTTGTATAGGTTTATTCTTTAATTAGTTTACATTTCTAACTGGCCGTTGGCCGCTCTAAACTATTCACGAAACAGTAACGCACTGCAATAATTCAAATTCCAGAGTCAATATTTTGTTACCATTACCCTTTCGTAATAACGCCGATGGTTTCCATTTATTGAATTGACATTAGTAATTGAATATGCGTGTTGACCTGAACTGATCAGCTCATGTCGCATGACCAAAACTAATTTGACATGCACACGCCCATTACTTCCCCCACATAAAAGTACAAATGATCGATCAGTAGAGGAAAATATATACAATAATTGCGAACAACAAACACGAGTACATGAACGGAAGGCCAGCATAATTTTCAAATCGGCTTTCAGTGGCCGCGCAATTTCCAAACATCACTGTTCGATTGAACTTTAAAGACAATGGTGGTTGCAACGCCCAGTGAACTGCCACTGTAATTACATACTCCTAAGACCTGTCGCGCTCATTAAGGGCTCCAGGAGGATAACCCCATTTTCGACGATTGCTATTGACGGGCAACCCTGCTCTGTACGTGTGTACGTTTGTACTCAAAATACCAATCGGCTCTACAGCAAAAATAATTCTCGTTTCATAAGCGCCACTTCTTTATATCGTATCTAAAAATCGTAAATAGCAAGTTTGGTGATTGCTTTTTTAAGTTACGCTTCGCGAATATTTGTTCAATTTGTTAGTATCAATAGTTATGGCGCATAATTGTAATTGTAGATAAAGTGTCCGGTTTTGACCGTCAATGGAGTCAGCGACTCCATTAGCGACGGAATGAAATATATCAATACAATAATTTTGAAGGCCCCGATATCTCAAGAACACTAATGCTGGGTCCTTAAATAAGTTGCGTTACTCTAGAAATATTCGGCACTACATACGTTTACAAATTTCATTGTGTTTCAATCCACCGTTCGTCATTTTTATATGTGATTGGCAAACACTGAGACAAACTTTAAGAACTATTCACGTAGAATAGAATATATTGATGAGAGACGAATAAAAGTTCGTTGCACAAAACATCTCGAAACACTTTACTGGAAAACCTCGATTTGAGTGAGAGAAAAATTACGATCACTTAATTTCTGTATTTGCTTAATTTAGAAGAAAAATTATCCTAAATATCACCAAAACTTCCAACAAAAAACAAACAAGTACAATGCTGACTAATGTAATTTTGGACATACAAACGGTCTCCTACTCTGAAGATCAATCATTGACGAACACGATAGAAGGTGAAACGACGCCACCCCATAAGACGTGAGAAAAAAACGCTATTGGATGTGACGTCACTCGCCAGACTCGTCACGACATCTCTAAACACTGAGTTTGGTACGTGTGGCAACAACGACAATTGGACAAGTGCGCGATGAGATGACGCTTCCATCCCTCCTTCCCTCCCTCCCTCACCCCCCCCCCGTCCACATACACAACTCTCACTCAATTTATAGGCCTCGCTGAGACAAGAGACGAAGCATTGATGGAGAACGGCTGATGGGAGCTACCGAGTGGGAAGACAAGACAGACGGGTGCACGAGGCGAGATGGCAGCCGGCAAGTCGGGACCACTCTCAGATGGAAGCGTTGACAACCTGGGCGCAAATGAGGAACCGCAGCTGCAGCAAAGGTCTCTAAACGCAGACCATCTATTTTATAATTCTCAACAGAAATAAATTAATAGGTGGTTCCATATCAATCTGTCACGAAGCAGTCGGAACTACAAAGTTTCTTGTACAAGTTTACAGGCACCAATAACAGAAGTCCTCACGTCGCTGGAGTTCTAAAAGTATTTTATGTGGATGTCGCAATGAACATTAACACACAATGAAATGTCAAACTGAAAGGAAATACCAAGACTTCAATATGGTTCAATTTTCTAATTTTCAGATTCGGCGAACCAAATTTATTATCCACAATGAGTTGGGGCGGGGGATATAATTTTGAAGTCCATACAACTGCGCATGGGGGTGAAACGAGGTCTCCCGAAGCTCTTATTCGCCAGAAAGGATGGAATGGTTTGCCGATAAAAACAGGGTAGTGGTAGGCGCGGCAACGACAACCATTTCGGCCGGCACTAATCATGAAGATCTCTCTAATTTCCACTCCCGAGACGCATCTCTCCACACCTCCTTTCAATTGGAAAAAGGGGGAACGAAAAAAGAAAAAAAATCCACTCACTCGTGACGACAATGACACGAATTTCCTCTCTCGAGTATCGCTGATCTGCGTCAGGAACACGATCGTCACTGTCGTGTGTATTGCGTGGACGGAAAAAGGCTCGCACATCAGCGCCAATCTGCGACCGTCGCAGAACAGAATATACGCGCACCTCTTATCCATTGTTACTGTATGGACGATGTCACAAACCATTAAACAGAAATTCAGAATAGACTGTCTTCGCACGTATTGCCCAGCACATAATACCCTATCCATTCCATTTATTCTTCGTGATTCCCGCATTGCAATAAACATTTCCGTTGCAACTTTTGTTAATAATTTTAAAACTGCTGATAGGAATGACTTGCTGCAGTTCTTACTACAGAGAATACAGGAAGTCACAACAGTCTTCATACATAGGAATAATGTTATATATTTTCCATATTTAGACGGAAAATTCACATATTGAGTACATTTAATGGCATTTATATTTGAGCAGAGATCCGCTATGTATGGACACTTATGAGACACCCTGTATATATTTCTTTTAATTCACTGTAATGAATTTTAGTGTAATAAAATCAAAATTACATACTCTCATACATCCAAAGTGTGAAATGGCACAATATCTTAAGTATAAATTGAATGAAACTCACTGATTTACCACATGCCAGATTCTTCCGTAAATGAAGTGGTGGATCTTATAGTGGTGAAAGTTTGTTATTTATTGAATCGAGAACCAAGAGGTTTTACTAGATGCGTAGTCATCATAGGGTTCCGAGTACCAGTACCAGTCCAATTTTTGATGTCCTCTGTCGGCGCTATAGAAAGATTTTGGCTTACGAGACCTTTTCTTTCGATAGCTTCACATACTAAGATTGCATTTTTGTTCACAACTAAAAAAATAAAAAAATCTAGTTACACCACTGTGGTGCGTTGCACCACACTTTATATATAAAGATAAATGCACCATTTCTCACATTTGGACTCACGTTTCTTTTTTGGCTTTAAAACGTGTTAAAATTAGAAGAGGAAAAATAGTTGTCACTGCTGGTACTTTTGTGACACCCCGCATTCGCCTCTTAACACGCCTATGTAAAGCTCCCCCCGATTGAGCTTCGTGGAAGGCACCCATGCTATCCAATTTAGCACCAGTCAGGCTGACATTTTCTTTTGCGTTAGCCGTCTATATCAAAGGCATTGGGGATCATTAAGATTTAATCGCAAGATATCCATGAACACTATTAATCAGTAACGATATTTAAGATTTAGGAGTCCTAGTATATATGATATTTAAAAACTATTTTATCAATCCAAAGATGTGAAGTTACATGGTCAGTAAACAGAAAATAAGTCTTTCAGTTGGCATCCTTGGCCCCAAATAAAGGAACAACTAACCTTGTCCAAGTTCCGTCGAGGCCTAATGTGTAAAAATACGTTGAACTTGATCCGAGGACACTACATCTTCAGGGAGAGACATCGGTTCGATAGTAGCTCTAGCTTTCAGGAGTTTTTTTATAGACGGGCAATGGGGACCCATTGGAGCATCCGAAATAATGTTAAGAGAGTCGAAGAGAAGGACCAGCCTGATGCACTAGCCGAAATGTATTTCTACGGAGCATAAAAATACAAGCCAACTTTAGAGAAGTCCTCGTTCGTTCGAGGCACATTGTCGGAGGGCAAGTCCGCGGGGAGCCATTGCCAACCCTATCTCCAAAAAAACAACTCCTGAAAAGTAACGCATCGAATGAAACAAAATAAAGTTAACACCGAATAATATTGCCCGGTGCAAGTCTCTCAGTCTTTTTTTTACTGATGTGACCTCTATTTCAGTCGCATTCGTTCTGTTTAGCCGCTACTGCACTTTCGTCGCCAGTCTTCGGGAAGTCACTGGCAGATGGCGCCAACAACATTCGAGACAATAATATGGGTGGGAGACTAATTATTCGAAGATAAGTGCTCGGTGTGCTCAGTTTGGCTTAACAAATGTATCTTCTCTCTTTTAAAAAAAATAATATTTTGCAGTGACTTAATTTCGTAAGACATTTGCTTTTTTGCATCCACTGAATAATACATTTATTTATTGAGAACGGTTGCAGTAAACTCATTTCAAATGCAGATTTCATTTAATATGCATGGATGTTTTCAGACGTCGGATTGGCAAAAAAGCATGACTAGACAAACCAAAATAAGAATTGTGATTTCAATAAGGCCGAATTTGACAAAAAATATTTCTCCTTCAATAAAAACGTCTACTGCAATGTCTACATTCAAGTAACTGCATTTTGTAGGTATAGCATATTGAACTGTGCCCTGAAACCAGAGTCTTCAAAATTCTACCCTATCATTTAAGAAAGTTGGACATTTATTTATCAATTAACTTAGTCGTCCAGGTAATGACACATGTGCTGACGCGAAATGCAAATTCATATAAGGTGAACCGGCACTGATGAGCCATCACGAATTCCGTTTCCCATTCGATTCTCATTGCGATAATCGATTGGCTCGGCCACATGTTCGGGTTTGGCTACACCCGGGTCATAGCCAATAATATAACTAGTAGGCCTATCAGGTGAATTCCGTTTCCGCCGAGTGGCTCAAAACTGATGGCGGCACGAATGGCCAATATGAGCAAACGTACCGTCGTAAGGAAATCATTAGACGTCGTCGATCGCCGTATGGAAGGGACACAATTATGGCGACAGGCTGGCGCCAGAAGCAATTGGTGCGGAACAAATGACATTTACGGTTTACCTGTGGCTCGCTCTCCGCGACTGTAACAATTTGAGACCTAGACCTATCTTGGTAGTGGTCAGACAGTCTGATTACTACACCAGGTCATCGCGATCGCGGGTTCAAATCCCGGTAGAAATACCTCACGATTTTTTTGGGCGTGAGAAATACCTACAGACCATCGAATCGGTCTATACGTTAAAGATCCCTACCTAGATGACCTAGGTAGATTGCCCTATAGGAGAGTTTGAGATCATCGTACCCTAGTAGGTACTTAAGATGGGGGAGACTAGGCTAGGGGATATCTTGATTGCGTTCTTGAGCACGTAATTCTCCGACGTACTCGTCAGCGAAATTTTACGGACTCCTAAAAATATCCAGATATGCACCGAGAGAGTTGAAAATGCTATCTCCCTCCAAGGATTACCATCTGTCACACAAATATTTATAATTTTATATCTGCGCTACAAAACAGAACCCGTTCCAGCTTCGACATTCATGTTTGTGTCATAGCTGGTTTCGAGTACAGAAAACACAGGACACTCCTATGCTCATCGAATCCTGCGCTGCGCCATCTTTCCACACAGAAAATGTGTTATCTACCCGGTTTCCATTTTACACGCCCGCCGGCCTTTATGTCCCCTGCATTCCACCCACTGTTTACATTCTCTCCCCCCCAAACAACCAGAACTCGGCAAATCTCTATTGCACAATTGAAGTTTATCTGCCACACCACCACACCACCCCCCCCCTATCCATGCACCTACACACCTTCCATCTTTTATTTAGCGAGACAACTCCTAGCTTCATAGAAATATACAGTAACGCCAGCGTTTTTAGTGATACCTAAGAAGTGAGGGTTCCTGTGACGAAGGATCCACTTACTCCAGGCGAGATAAAAGGACCGGCGCGGAAAACGTCCGAGACAGTGGCGCCAACTAACGGCGAACGGGATTGGTATTTGTCGTATTCAGTCTTTATCTCGAATTTGTCGAGGAAGAACTCCGGGGGAAACAGGAACGGCATAATTTTTACGATTAAATTCGCCGACTCGCTCGCAGAGATCAAGCGCGTAAATGGCTTAGTGTTTTTTTTTTCAATCATGGAAGGTTTGAGCACCTTCTTGGAAATTTTGGGTCCCCCCCACAAACGCACTGCCGACAGCGCATGCGCGTAACCGGTCTCAGTCTGGCAAATCGAACGTCCTGTTGTAAAGATGAGGCACCGGTGAGGTGACGTCGAGAGGTTTCCAGCTGATATCTGAGAGCGACGCGCAGACGACGAGAGGAACTCAAAGTTCATTAAAAAGGTATCGATCTGTGACACGCTATACGTGTCAGCGATACAGAGAGAGAGAGGAAGAGCGCACGTCACACAATGGAGGATTTTTTTGAATTGAATGGGTTGCGAGAAACGGGATGGGGAGGAGTGGAATTGCAAGTCCTGATTAGAGTTTGGGGTTGGTTCGGTGACGTCAGCTCAACCAGTCAGTAAGCGGATACACACGTGCTTTTCAGAACTTTTACGCGAGAAAGTTTCAAATAGATAAAAAAAAACTGCGCCAGACCTCAAATATACAGATTGGATTTTCTTTAAAAATTGCAAGAATATCAAAATAGGGGAAGAAAGCAAGAAACTGACAACTCGTCTGTGACACTGCAAATCAGAACGTCTTAATTTCATATTTGAAAGTCGCCGCCCATTCTAAGATATATCTTTGATCATAATTTTATTTTCAAGAAACATGCAGGGGTAATACCTTAAATACGCCATATATTGAATGTATCTATATAAATACTTCTTCCATAAAATGCATCTTAAGGCGGTGTCATGCGGTAGAGAAATCTTAAAATGGGCAACATGTGTACGATAATGTAGTCTGGGCGGGCACATTCTTGGAATACTGAAGCTCTATTTTGGGTTTGTTGTTGCAGAGATCAGATTTTCTAAGAATTAAAAAAAAAGAATTTCCTACTCTGATGAATTTTCCACAAAAACATAACCTTCGTACGTGCACTGTGCAGTAGCAACAGTCTCATGCAACTTTGTCTTCCGTTTATCACCATCAACAGGAGAGCTGCATTACGAGGCCACGAACAACATATTGAAATAGGTTCTGCTTAAAAGGCTGTCTTATCTGTCCAGATAGTCACAAACAATATTTCTCTATGAATCGCGATTTAAACGACAAAAAATAATTTCCGCGATTACAGTAGACCAGAAGACTGTAGACTGTCTTGCGTTAACGAACAACGATATTTCATATTTAAAAACAGTGTACTTGTACGTGCTAACAATTGAATCACCTGACGACTTTGATCTAAAAACAATTACTAAACCAATCAAGCTAAAATTGCTAAAATAAGTTTTTGAAAGAGAATTTTTCAAATGACAGTCAATTCAATGGTAATTTAATTAGATATACAGACAGCTTTCCTGAAGAGTAAGATATCGAGATAAAACTGTGCGAGAATCGCTGTAAGTTGTACTTGTCAGGATTGGTCATTTCAAATAAACGCCAAAATAATAATTTCTACAAATACGAAAAACAAGAACGATGGCGATGCAGTCTGTTTCAATTCAGTTAATAATTCTTATTAAAAAATATATTTATTCTAAATATGATTTTATTTGAAGAGTTTGTCGCCGACTCAGTTTGTCTTACTTCGTTCGGTGTTGTCCCGGTCACAACTTCTAATGTCATCCTATTTTCATTATTTTAACTATTTTCATATTAAATCCTATTTTCATTATTTATTATTACAAATATGTGGTTGACCTGAGTGATGGATTCTATTACAGTTGATCGAAATAGATCATAAACAAAACGCTCGATAGAATTAATTAAAACGGATATCCAATAAAAACCATTCACATAACAATACAAATATTTAGCAATCGTCTAATTGGCTCATGAACTGACATTGCCATTATCTGCTGTTATTTGCGTTGATCGCTAATGAATTTTGGGTTTCAAATTTTTCTATTGTTAGTTATCCACTAGTAAAGGCCTTGACATCGACACCGCCGCTATTCAACCGAATGGAATTTGAAAATTATATGTCAGTGACATCCAAAGATTTGTGCGTGGGGGAGAAATATAAAGTGATGTGCGACTTCGCAGTGTGGAAACCACTGATATGGAAAACCGTTGCGGATCGCGGGAACGTTATTCCTTTAACAAATTTAGGCCTAGACTGTACACATAAGGCGGCGCTGTTTGAAGCAACAGCGATAATTATTGCGGTTCACCTAGAACTGCTAAAAATCGTAGAGCAAAGAGAACGAGCGAGCGAGTGAGAGACGAGCGCTTTTGTCTAAACGAATCTTCGTAAGTTGATCGCGCGGCGCGCCACAGTATTGGGCGCGTTTACACATTCGGTCGGTGGAGGGCGAACTGTACGGAGCAACCGCAGGGCGTTCACGAAATTCTCTCGCCTTTCTCGAGCCATCAGTCAATTTTTGGGCAATACCGCGCGAGAAAGCTTGTGATACGACCCAGAGCCAACTCGAAATTCGATAGTCATGGTCATCGAATTCCTGAGAAATACATGTACAACAATAAACAAGTCCCAGAGCATTTTTTAAATACTGCACTTTGCCAGTTTCATTTTGTTGATTCGCCACTTCAACACTACAAAAACAAAGTTAGCATTTGTCGTGATTTGAAAGATCACCAATCGTGTACCGCAGCGTCATGAAATTTACACATATTTAAATCCAAAAATATACGCTCCGCTTATTTCAGCTCTATATGTTACTGTGTTTATGAGATCTGCATTTTATAAACAAACAAAAATGCAGATATCTGTAATACTACCCTTATACAGAGGGCATCGGCAAGTAGCGATGGTGGCTTTGAACCCCTTTCTCGTTTACAGTATGTAAAGAGAATTACTTAAAAATTTGAAAGAACCCAGGCACAAGGAAAAATTTTCCTGGAAAAAGTTCCTGAAAAATTTAAGGTTCATCAAATCAAAGCATCACAAACAATTATCGAATTTCTTTTTAAATGCAGGCTTCGATGATAATAAGATGCGGTGTTTATTTGATGGTGGGAATTTTCCCCTGCCACGACTGTTCTGCTCCGTTTAGCCGGGCCATATCTGAAAATCGGTGCCAGGGTTCCAACCACCAAAACGCTAACCATGGACAACCCTGGCAAGAGTCCAACGAGACGATTCGCCTTCAATTCGTTGCTCCTCCGACGGGAAATAATCCACGTCCGTGCATTTTCTTTATTCGCGCCGGGAGAACATTCTTTATCGGGAAATTAGGATAATCGTGTCACAGTGTGTGTATAGGGCCTTTAAGTGAATAGCAGTTAGATCCTCCCTCGGCTATGGGAAAAACCTCCTGAGCACCAACGACTAAAATCTCAACGTCCCAATCTCGTACAAACTGAAATAAACATTCGGTGCCTAATTGTACGCAAGATTAGTTCATATATAAATTTATTTTTTAATATCTAATAGCTGGAATTTATATATTTTACGTCCTACAAAATTAAAACCTTTCGTAATCTTTAGTATTTAAAAAATCTGCATCCTCGAAGGTAAACTTGAATCTGAAGAAGTCAAGCGTACTTGAAAAGGATTAAGTTTTAATACCATTCGACTTACTTCCTCTGACCAGTAAATTAATAACCAACCGATCTCTGGAAATCGAAATCGCCTTAAACCGAATAACGGAAATGTGAATCATGGAATGGCCACCCTCTTTCGGGTCTCATCAGGAGGATGAATGGTAGTTCTCCACAGAGTCTGAACACGCGTGTCTATGAACGGTGCATGGGCACAGCAATATGGCCTTTATAAATAACCAGAGAGCATCCCGTCTAACGCAAACCCGATTAAGCAGTTTCCTGGACTACACCAAACCCCCACCCCCACCCCTGCCTTCCTCCTCCCTCCCCACAAACGCACACATCACATAAACGAAAACCATCACTTAGTGGTAAAACAGCGTCATCCCCTTCTTGATACACCATTCACGTCGGCATTTCGAAATAAACGTCAGGAAATTATTTGTACGTGCGCGCGTTTACATTGTCCAATATACAGTACATATATATATTGACTGCGCCCATGCATGATGAAATCACCCCCGTAAAACACAGACAAATTTATTCCCAGTCACGTACCCACACAGTAGAATAAAGCGAAATTTCGTCAGTTCCAAGAATTACATAAGCTTTTGCTATATACACATGTTCCACGAATCTCAATATAAAAAATCGCCCTTCGTAACGTTACGCAAACAGGGCAACGTCAACTCTTGTTTTATCATCATGTAGTTTTCCTGACATGAGACTTGTATTTTTGTTACCAAATTATTGATTAACCGAATTCATATACAATATCATTTGGTCTGCTTGATACTAGTTGTCACGAAATAAATATGATTTAAAGATAAATATATCTGATGTAGGTTGGCGGACTCATAAAGAGGATATTCATAGAATGCAAGCCGTGATGCTCTTGCTTCAGGGATCCTTTTCCCCGTTCCCCCGACGACATGTGCCTTCCCCGGCACTACTACTACTACACCGGGCAAATTACTGCTTTAATGTACCTGTCAAATGCTCGTGTTCATAAAGTCGGCTTCCAGCCGCGTTCGTGAATTTCATTGAGGAAAATATATTAACAAATACTGTATCCGTGGCGTCTGTGCCGCGCGCCGCCTCCATTCGAATCATTTCGCGTTCAAGATACAATCAGATTGCTAACATATTGCACCAGGTATTAACCTGTCATAGAAATGAGAGAGGAGATAAGCATCCGATTTTCTTCTGCTCTTGAGGATCTATTGACTTACTTTGTCTGACGCCAGTAGATTACCACACATATAGTAAAATTAGATGTTCTTAAAGTTAAACTACTGAACTTCATAATTTCTCTTTTTCAGGAACGCTTTCACACTAGATCCTAAAATGTGGCATCTATACACGACAGTTATGAATGTGTCGAGTGGTAAAGAGGTAGCGCGTTCGCCTCTTATCTCGTGATCGCGGTTTCGATTCCGGCCGACACCTTCGGAATTTTTCGGGCGAGAGAAATTCCTTAACGCGCCTTCTTTCGGAATAGAAGTAAAAGAGACCCCATTTCCTAGGACAGCCTAGTAGGTTAGGCAAAAATATCCAGGTCGCCTTCTGGGGGGGTTTTGAGGAGTTAAATCACTGGTAAACCCCCTTCACAAATATTTTTAACACACGACAGTTATTGATGCCTTCTGGTGGCGCTCCAGAGATTTAACTGGTTCGATGCAGTTACGGGTAGATGAACCATCCTAATAAATATCGATTGCATGCATCGAAAGGGAAAGGTTTTTTTCCCCCACTAAATCCCAATAAGTTCTCAGCGCTCCTACAGGTTAATTTAAATCTTGCTATCAGCAACGACAATTGCAACCTGCCTTCACCTGACAATTAGAAAAATGTGTCGCCTAGGGATAAAACCAAGCCCCCATAAAATCGCAAATATTTAAAAATATATATTAAAACTTCGGCTTCTGATATTGACAAAATTGTCGAAAATAAATAGAAAATCAATACAATTCAGAATCTTTACAACAAATCTTGAGACAATCACAGACTTAAAAATCGCTAAATTATTAACACTCAACTCCCAAGCACTATTTTCAAATCAGTTATTCATTTAACAAAGTACATAAAAAATCACTGTGAAGCGTGATCCATCGGAACCATAGGTTACTTAGACCACGATGATTATGTGTCTAGGCAATCCTTCTTTGCCTCGAACCGAGGGTGCCCCCGAAAGTTTATTAGTGTACACATCCGTAGAACATGTGGCTCGTATACCGGTCCGAACAGTACACCGCGGCTGGATAAAGAGTCAAATGGTTATTATCAACGTCATCGCGCGTCGGGGTTTATTAAATTGTGCATATCAAAAATGTAGACTTTATATTACGTACACGTGTCTCCACTCCCCCACTCCACCCCCCTGAACAACCTACAACCCAAGAGCACTGGCGTTCCTTTCGGAATTCCAAAGTTCTTCGAGATGAGTGGCGCTCATCTTCTCCCGAGTTAGGATTGTGAGTCACTTTCGGTGCAAGGAAATCGGGGAAGTTGATGTTTCCCCCGCCCCATCAGAATACTTTGACATTCGTGATCTAGGGGAGGTAGGAGGGTGGCTACGTGTCTTTCAACTCCACATGGAAATGTTTACAGTAAATTAAAAGGCGCCACATATTCAAATAGATTATTCATAATAGACGCAAACTTTTCACAAAGCACTAAGTACTGATACTATTACTTAAAAAGAGAAAAGATCTTTTGGATTGGTCATCATAGTATCAAGTGATCGAAGTCCACATACTTTTAGTTGTTTATCCCAGTGTATTGGATGAAACCCATGATAACAAATGTGGCCTCTGCTGGGCTGGAAATCTTGACTAAATGACGAGTAGGTGACGTGTCCTTCCTTCATTAATTTCCTTGACCAATTTCCTATGAAATTTACATTTAGACTAATTTACTTTGAAAAAATAGCAACATCTGATGATGTTTAAATCAACGGTCATCGGTTCCTGAGTTGAATATCTTCGCAATAATTAGGCCGTGGAGGCCGAAAAAATCGCAAAAAGAAGATATTTTATTTTACATTCTCATTCGATTCCCCTTCTAAACCTGGGAACGACTTACACATAGTTCTAGGTCAAAACTGAAAGCTAAATTCCAAAACTGGTGACCAATGGTAGGCTACAGCAGCGTACGCACTCTAGAATAACTCTTAAGACTTAATGACCCCAAACACATGTATTGAATTTGTTAAAGTGGTCACTTAAAAAGGATAACAGTTTGAGACGTTCGACATCAATCGTCGTTTCGATGTTCTGACATAATTCCAGCGTGTTAAAGCATTGACCGGCTAAAATAAAAGTGGCCGAAAGGTTTTTCGTCAGCATGTTCCTAAACTTTGGAGAAAAACATCGCCAACGCTTAATAGTTAACAAGCCTTTGAACTATCAATGTTGTTACCGTGCACCAGGTGGCGTTTCTGGTTGAGTCTGCTTGTTATTGGCAACGGAAGGAAACAGAGCAAGCACGTACCAAAAAATAAGTAAAGCGAGCATCCAACCCATTATATCCACATGCTCATCAACCGGCACGAAACAGTCGCTCGAAACTGGGGGGTTACAATTCATCGCAATCGTCAGTCGCTCAACGAAAAATTTAATCGCAACAGCTGAAGTGTATGTAGCCGGCCTCGTCTGCGGTATGCACGTCCAGAAATGCTTTGCTCATACATAGGTCTCATCTGTTTATTGGCAATGCGGCGAAACCCATTTAAAGAGGATGTAGGCGAATGCGAACTAAATATCTCGAAGCCCCCAAAATCGATGTTACCAGATTCCACAGACCTCGAGTGCATTGATGTGCCAATCGTGGCGCGGTCATGGATGCGGCCCACTCCGAATCTTAGGAGGATCAACGTGACCAGGCTTCTGATCCAAATGTTTTACGAGCAAACAACTCCCCCCAAACCACCACAATTATTTAATTTTAACGCTACGTCCACCACTCGAACTGTCGTCATCGAATTCCAAACGATGAACGAGCAAAATCGTTCTCTCCACTCAATGATCCTTTCATGGCTATTTTAATTACGCATAATAGACGCTAATATCAGGTGACTTGTTCGTTAAAATTTGCAGTCGCCGGCATTATAATTTAACCGCAACAACAGTCCACCTTATAACATCAGTTTCAATAGTTGTTCACAAAGGCAGGCTGCCCTCAATTGTTGTCAATCACTGATTGCAGTCCAACTATATAGAAAATTATATCTAATGTTTTGAATTCAAAAATGATCGCTGCGAATGTTCCACGTCAGTCGTAGACAATCATTTCGACATTTATTACGTCACTTTTGATTTATTGGAAGAAATAGTTCATCAGTTTTAAAGGTGATGTCATCAGTTTCACAAAGACAGACTATCCCCAATTGTTGGCAATCACTGATTGCTGTCAAACTATAGAAAACTATAATAAATAACAATACAGAAAATTAGCCGATCTCTTTATTTACCAGCTCTTCAATGATTTCAAAATGATCGCTGTGAATTAAAAACTAAATCGTTTACAATCGGATTCGACATTTATTAAGTCACTATTGATTTATTAAAAAACAGTTCATTTGCTTTAAGGACCATGTCACTGTCTCGAAAAGCATCTAACCCTAATTTCCAATTCTGAAAACTGTCAAAATATTCTGAGAAAGTAAAAATCGTAATCTTTTATTTTTATGCCGATACGGTACAACGGCTATGGGTTCGATTCTGGGGGAGAACTCTCGATTTTTAAAATCCAGGAAACATTAAAAATATTTCGTTGAAAAAATATTCCTCTCATGTCAACTATTGCTTTTCAATTCAGATAAGAAAAAAACAACTAAAGAGAAGAGATTTTATGATCGTGAGTTTCTTATATTTGAAAATCACCAGCTACGTTGCATAACGATTATTCAACATAATCCCCTGCGCTTCAATACATGTTTTGTTAAAAGATTTCTATGCATACACCAGTATATATACACACACACAAAGCCTTATATATACTTATTTTGATTTTCAATGCGTCTTCTTATCATTACAAAACTGATTACACCCGTGTACGAAGTAATAACATCTTTCTATTATCTAAATGAATTTTCGAATCTCGCTCATCTCTTCGACGGTTTCCACTTGAACTCCACTCCACCAAGTCAATAACTAACGTCGCGAGAAATTCTGTACGCGCCCAACCAACGACGAGTCGTCACCGCTCACTTCCATCTAGCCCCGGCATCAGAAACTAGGCTTCTCGACGACAAACACACCCGCGTAGATCGATGCAAATATTAAGAAACTAAATCATAGGACAGCGTCGATGCAGCCTGGTATAAAATAGAAGGATCCAATTAAAACGAAAGCCATATTAAATCCTGCAGGGTTTAATAGTGAATTTGTTCGGAGCTCCACGAGACTCTCATCCGGTTACAAAACAGCACAATGTCAATTTAGGAGTTTCTACAGTTACAAGTGCGCGAATGGATCAAAATATGGAAACCCTCCCATATAATACACTTTATACTTCTTATAGCGTATTTAGAGAGGACCCAGAAATATGAAGCATTGTTGACATATTTACACGGTAATAAGAAGATTGGTTTCATTTATTTCCAATTAAGTTGATAAAACTAGAATCAATATGAGGAAAAAATAGCCGGGGATAAATATTTGAAAGGACGATCTCATTTTCAAATAAAGTATTATACGTCATGCTCGCATTCATATAATGGAGTAACATCAATAGAAATATATATTTGAACAAAAATAACATTCAACAATTAACATAAAGATAATTCTTCTAAGCTTTTGTGCTTGCCCATTTCCCACCTAATTTGATGCAACGATAGATTCAAATTAGTGACTGATTAAAATAAAGAGTAACTACTGGTAGATTTAGTCATTAAAGGGGGGTCTTCCTATGGCCAGTGTGCATGATAGTTACTCGTGCCCTCTAATGGCGTTCCAGAGAATTAGTTCATTATGGTTTTAGTAGATCTATCATAATTCAAGTAGTAACGATAGCCCTTTTCAAATTGTAGCGTTACCAGGCAGCGACATTTGCAATCTGCTATCAACAGCCAAATCACAAATCGTGCGCCATCTAGTGATAAAACGCAGATGACATTACGGCCCGTTGCAAACCCATTTCAAAGTAATTATTTATATAGATTCACGTACATCATAATTACAA
Source organism: Mycogona germanica (assembly GCA_034698785.1). NCBI lineage: Eukaryota > Metazoa > Arthropoda > Diplopoda > Chordeumatida > Chordeumatidae > Mycogona > Mycogona germanica. The sequence goes on along the minus strand of JAQGBY010002681.1, from coordinate 1,032 downwards.
TAATAGAAATCATAGGTCTGCATTTGTCAATATTTGTGTCAACACATGTCTTTCTTTGAACGGCTTCATAATGAGCTTGTTTTACGACTTCCATGTCACCACGTACGACCCAAACGAATAGATTCGATTCAATTGGCGCATGTTTATTGAGACTATGTTAAATTATAATTATTTAATTATCTTGTAAGATTAAATTTCTAGTCTGGCAGGTGACTTCAACGTTAGATCGATACCGCATCGCTGGTTCACCTTTTAACTACAGTTCTCGTGGGTCTTTGACACCGCGCTGCAAAAAAGTTAATCAATATGTGCACACACGCACAAAATAGAATAACACAAGCTGCAAAGCTAAAAAAAACTTTCTCGTTAAATAAAAGAGTTGAACCTGGTACAAAGATCAACGGCAAGTACAATGTACATGAAATAAATCTCAGAGTTCCTTATTTTTCAGCACGATGACGCTCCAACCCATCGTGCGAAGGATACTCAGGAGGCGCCTGAATTCATCGAACCTGATTTGTGGCCACCAAACGGTCCCCCGTGTGAACCCCATGGTCTTTGGGATTTGGGGTGCTCTACTAGAGAAGGTAGGTCAACAGAAAGAAGATTAACAATGTGGATGAACTCAGAGAGCAGATTCGGAAGGCAAGGAATGAGCTCGACCACCGGACAATTGATGCAACAATTAGAAAGTGGCGCACCCGACTTCACGCATGAGTTAATCCTGGCGGCAGTCGTTTTAAATATCTTTTGAAATAGCCATAATTTTGGTAAATATGTTCACGTCATTTGTACCAAATTTCATAATAATCTGACTATTTTTGGCCGACTTATTCAAAATGATAAATGGGTCCATAGTTTCAGGGCTAACCTGTAGTACAAATTTACCGTTAAACTGTGTGTGCATTTTTTTTATTCTTATGTGTATACAGCCTGTACTGTACATGTAAGTGTATTGGCGTTGTTAAAATTATATCGCGTCGCTGTTCCTCCGCAGATAAGTGGAAACGGCTCCCGTGTTACTTAAAAGCG
>JAQGBY010002680.1:0-21911 GCA_034698785.1 Mycogona germanica | reverse complement strand
CATAGTGCCTAAGCACCGAGAGGGGTACAGAATCTTCCTGTTGTGACCCGTCACTTCAGTGAATTAAAAAAAAAAATGTACGACTCGTCGCAGCCCAGTTGGTTTAGTGACTGACTGATGCTCGGTGGTCCTGGGTTCGATTCCCGGCGTACTGGATACTGATCGTGCCCCTCTCATACTGCCTAAGTACCATGAGGGATACGTAACGCCTGTAGTGCGGTTTACTACAGTTGATTAAAAAAAATAGTGATAACGTTCTATCAAACACTGTAATATGCTGGATGGCATATCGGAATAATAGAAATTGGTAGTGCATTCCTGAGAAATAGTCAGTGAAATAAGTAGGATGTGCATTTTTGTGATTAAACTCCACACCTCCAAAACAAGACAATCTATGGAGTGAACGTTCGAATCCTTTATTAATTTCTTAATATCGAGAAGAACGGGACATAATTTTATATTTCCCGGGGATTTTGTAACTTATCCTATTACTTTTCGAGTGACCCCTGCCACATATCTCGCATTATGCTGTTAGCGTTTGCCGCTAGTTGCGCACTGTTTGCGTTTGATGACTGTTCCGTCTGTTGAATGAGGCGTTACAGATTACGGTATTTGTTTATTTTTTACCAAATATTCGCTGTTTTGACTTGTATTTCTCTGGAAAATAGTTTTCCTACGTTAGATATTTAACGTTATTTGTCGAGGAAAAAGTAAATAATATCCCAATATCTTGTTTCCAAAACTCGACTTTGGTGACCTACATCGACCGCCTTTTTTGTTATGAGTTCATCGTCCAAAATTGTTAAGCATTTGCGTTTTGGACCACAGCGAGAAATTTTCAGTTTCGTTTTTTTTTTTTAATTTTTTAGTGGGTTGTTTTATTTTATGTTATTTATTGTAAAATTGATTACTCCTTTGATTATTGCGCACAAGGGTAGAAAATGAAGCTGTTTTTGACAGTTCGCCCCTGTGGCCTAATGGATAAGGCGTCGGTTTCCGGAACCGAAGATTGCGAGTTCGAGTCTCGTCAGGGGCTCTCTTTTTCTGTTATTTTCTCATTCATCTCTAAAAATATGCATTACGATTAATATGATTCAAAAGAACTTATAGGAACTGTGATCTAATTTGATATGAAAAGAACAATTGTATTTGTTTCAACAATTCGAATCGCTCAAACAATTAGTCGGAAATGGTGAGACAGCACCGAATGATGAATCGAGTGGTGAACTCGCTTTTATAATAATGTTTTGCTATTATTTAATTAGAACTCGTAATTGCGAAAAATATAGTTTCGATCAGATCGTTCTCATAATTGTTAGGTTTGAACAAAAAAATGTTTGTTAAGGAGGTCCACCGTTATCTCTAAATCATAGGTATGCTTTAGAGGCACGATACAAATTAATTAAACAAATTGTTTTTATACTTTATCTTCCTTTTTGTTTGGCCTTTTAATTTTTTTAATGTGTTTTTAAATAAAAGTTGTAACCAAAATGTGTAGCTGTTTGGGTTATGGAAGTTATTTCAATTAAATATGATATTAAGAAATACAATCAATAGGTACGTCTATTATTTTTTGGGAATGTTATTCGAAGGATATTGCAATCGCTTAGTCGATCCCGAACCCCATTTTAATCAGACTTTCATGATACTTCATCAATTAGCCGATAAAGCATCAAGCTTATACGGACTGTGGTTCTTCGGTCCCGGGTTCGATTCCCGGCGCGGGCTTTGGCTCGGGGTACTGGTGAAAATGGGCCTCTCACATTATCTTCCTGTTGTGACCCGTCACTTCAGTGAATTAAACAACAAAAAAAAAGTTAAATATCTTATTTTGATCAACTGCATTTTTCATTGAATTTCAGTAAACAAAATTAAATTTCTATCAACATTGATACATTTCGCACAATAACTTAATATGAGCACGAAAACTTTAAAGAAATTTTTTCTTCGATTATTCACACACATAGATAATTTTTATTTACATAATAATTTAAAAATACATAAAAGAAAACGTAACTCGGCGTCCCGCGAATAGAACTATCCGTAAATGTTGTTTTTGTAAATTGTCAACCAGATGCAAATACAATAAACATCAACAAAAGCAGAGGAGTTTTGATAACGGCTGGTACGAGTATAAAATCACATAGAAATTGCACGCTATTTGTGAGTGACTAGGGAGTTTCGCATTAAATTAAGAGAACATGTTACACGCAAATCAAAAGGTTAATCAAATATTTAAAAAGAAGCTAGGTTTCAACATTATAGGAAAAGGGAAGAAATACTACAACCAAGCAATTCGTAAAATATCTTGTTTATGACGCCAGATCCACATCACAACATAAGTTGCTTTAAGTGCACTAAAATGATGGATTCACCTGCTCAAAACAACGACGGCAATTGCATTACGATCACGTTAACGTCTACCAAATTGCTTGGAAATTACTATTGTAAAAAAAACATTTTAAACGTAACGTAAAGCTGCTAGAAACAATTGGATGAAAAATCTGTTCGCTCGTAAAACGTCCTGTAATTACCTGCGTCCAGTTGGGACCTAGTCACTGATTATGGAGTCCAATTCCAATTTTGAATATTCCATATAATGATTCACGAATTTCCAATCTCCAGCGAATACTTTTCGGCGTGATATATTTTAAATATTTGGCTGAGCAGTGGTGCGGCATCTGGGTCGTTAAGCCAATGGTTGGCGCAATTCGGATTCTCCAACATGTGAAGAAATGCTAGAAACGAAAGCCAGAGATGAAAGAATTTACTCAGATACTCTTTCGCTGAGAGTTGGTCTTTAACACTTGTTTGAGCAATACCCGAACTTTGAAATCCTTCAGATAATGCGAAAACCACACTTCAAGTTATTTGGAACGTGAATTCATCTGAAGTTGTCTTTAACTCCTAGTTATCTCATGTAAAGAGAAATCAGAGTTTCAAGATATTCGGAATAATCAACATTTTTCCAGAACGTACCGTATAAAACTTTGGGGCTCTCGAGTCCGAGTCTTATAACTGGGTTGGCCATGATTGCACTGTGGATAGGACCATCCGGATCCAGACCCTGAGAGAAATCTTGTTCCGTCGGCCACTGACTGATCAGCCATTCGAACTAAAAATAGATAATATGTTAGTTCAAATGAGGGAATCGAAAAAAACTGGAACAGCACTTGAAAAATTGGCACAGAAAGAGGGGGGGGGAGAGAAAGAGGGGAAGGGGAGAGAGAGAATGGTTGATTCTCACGGCTGCGTCTTGGTTGTTCCCGCTGACCCTCAGAGCGTCGGCAATCTTCTCCTGGTCAAACCCCATTTCCCGCAAGTTCGTGAAGGCCTTAAACGGAAAAAATGCGATTGCAATTCGTTGATGGCATGAAATGAATGATGAATGAAAGAAAGCATTCCGTGGAACGAGTCACACCTTATGGTTGGGCCGAAACTCGCGTCGCTTGTACGCTCGGAAAGCCTCCATGAGCTCGGGCAGAGTGGGAAGGTGAAGGGAATCAGCGACAACCCCACCTTCCTTGGTACCCTCGTCGGCCCAGGGATTGGATCGGGATTCAACGCCCGCCTCTTCCGGCGGGGCTGCTATTTGACCACCGATAGAGGACGGGACACTAGAAACTACGGGCAGATGGACGACAGAGTCTGAAACAGCAATATGAGAAACAACAGTGAGTAAAGCGGGCACCTATGGCAAGGTTTACGTTTTGCTTCTCAGAAATGTCCTCTTGTTTAGGTCCAACACGCACACGCGATAAACAATTTTTAAATCAATGCGCCGGAGCATAATAAACTTATGGACGTGTTAGACCTACACAAACATCACGTTTCCACGGAGTAAAACGTGACATGATTCAACGTTTGAACCCTGCCTACGACATACAGGTTACATTTTAGTTCCGCTTACCGTCATTTACGTAGGCAGCCCCTCTGTTGCCGATTAGACTCTCCAGCGCGTCCACCGCCGACATGCCATTGACCACCAGCGCTTTGGTCGCACTCCGGACCGAGAATCCCATGTCTGTCAACTGCTTGAGGGCTGCTGTGTCAACCGCTTCGTTAGTCACACTCGATTCTAACCAAGAGGGTAAAAAAGGAAAACTACTTTCAAGTCGGTATAGCGATTGATTTTGGCACAGCGGTCACTGGTTCGATTCCCGACGCGAGCTCTCGATTGTGTCGACAGTGCCTTAATGATTCTGAAGTCAGGAGCCTGTTAGGATAGGACCACCACACTTTTGTCCTTAACTGGTCGTTCGATAACGGGGTACTAGTGAAAATGTGCCTTTCGTATAATACTACATCACCAATAGGGATACATAAACGCCTGCAGTGCTGTGCACATCAGTGATTGAAACTAAAAAATAATAAAAAATTAAGAGGGCATGGAATTTCTTTATATTCATTTATCGTGGCCAGGGGAATTTTTATCTTCTTTTCCTTAGTTAGCTAATCAGCAAACCTTTCTCAGAATCTTACAACAAAGCCACATTTGTTACTTCCAAACTTCTAAATAATGGTGGTGGAGTCTGGATTAAAATAGATAACAACATAAAAATAAACTTTCCGGAGGTTGCTATATAATACAGGGTGCCGGAGACCAAATGACCACATTTGTAAAAGGCGTGGATAAAAGGCGTGGAAGGTGGATGTGGAAATTGGATGTGGGAGAAGGTCGTTCAACCCCTCATTCTGTAGCCTAAGGTGGGAAGTTTAGTTACCCTGTTGGAGCGCAGCCGAGCGCTCAACATTGTTCGTTCGGCATGGAGGCGTTTTATGTGCATGCAGGAAGTCACCGTGGAAGGACGGCATTTATCGGAAATTATTTTTCATAATTAATTTTGCTTCTGTATTACAATAAAACCTCCGTTCATTAGCTAAAAATTGTGATTTTTTTTCATCCCGATATCTCGAAAATTAAAGGTATGTCGTCCATTTCAAATGTGGTCATTTGTATGTATAACATGTTAAATTTACTAACGTTCGGCATCCTAAATTTTCAAATTATGGGTTAGCCGAATTAGTAGCCAAGATACATTCTCACAATAACACTAAATACAGCGATAAATTGAGTAAAAGAATCAGTCCTCACCCCGACTTTTGTTGAACAGGGGCAGAGCGTTGTCGTTCATCACTTGGATTCTTTGCGCGCAATCAATTAGCGAGACCAATGCCTTGCGTAGTTCCACCTGAAACTTGGATCAGGATTGAGAGAAATCACGAAAACATTCTTCAGAGCACTGGCTAGAAATCTAACTAGGAGTTAAAATCCAGAAATGGTGAATTCGAGACAGCACTGAATGAAGAAGACGAACCGAGTGGCGTACTCAATTTATAATAATATTTTACTATTATTTAATTAGAACTTCTATTAGAGCAATTAACGTCGCAGAAATTCGTTTTAACCCTGCTACTCCCTCTCTTTCGTTTAAATAAATAATTTCTTCCAGTTACTGAACACTCGTGTAATGACATGAAAACATTTATGGCAAACAAACCTATACAAATATCTGTTTCTGAGAAAAATCGCCAATTTTATTACGCTTAATTTATTTATCCATTATTCCTCTCATATTTGAAATGTTGACAGGTAAAGTGCAAAGATCCTTACATTCACCACTGTTACTGAATCTTGAGCTATCCTGTCGGCATTCTTAGTTTGTAGGTGACTTGTGGCTTCCTTTATGGCAGCTGCGTCCGCTCCTCTCCAATGCGATTCTCGCTTTTAAAAAAATGGATAAAAATTGGGTTAGAGCAAGTCTCTTTAGAAATTCGTTGGAAGAATAAAAAATTGGCAGTTTATACTTACTAGGCTACAGCCAGCTTCCTGTCTACCAGTTTGGGAGACAATGACTCTCTTGAGAACCAGCAATTGATCTGATATAGAGAAAAACCGTTGCTTCTATGAATTAAACATCTTTGAATGCGTCAGACATTTTGAATCTAGAACACCAGTCGAACTTTAACATCGAAGTTACGATCTACCAGCTCTGAATTAATTGAAAACGCCTTTAATTAAGTAAGTAAATTAAGTAGTAAACAATGTTCACTCGATGGAAGATATTTTGTACTGAAGCTCGTTTTCAAACCTTTCAAACTGTAATAACAAGGAAATGTATTTGATATCTGTCTACTTTCATGTTTTCATCGTTTGGCGATCCCTTAAAATGGCTGAGAGAAAACGATGGTCAGGCGGTCAAACATACCCTTGTCCTTGACGCCTTCCTGGGCAAGGGTGAGATCGTCGTCCAGTTTCCGTGCATCGGCCAGCACAAGCTGGAAGTGGGCAGCCGTCTTGAGCGTTTCGGCCGGATGGTAGAAGTGAGCCAGAGCCATCAGTTTTAGCTGTTCCACCGGACAGTCTGCTTCCACGTCCAGCGACCATTGGCGACCGTCCCCGCTGACCAGCACCACGTCCAGCGTCTGCCGGCCGAAGATGTTCGACTCGGACACCAACATCCTGTTGCTGATTGTTTCCTTGTTGCGTTTGGTTCGACGACCCAGACACAGCATAAGATCGAGCATTTATACGAACGAAAACACAAGAATAAGTCACACGGATGTCGCCATTTTGTTCGCCATTGCTTGGCACTTGGCAGCGTAATGATGACGTAAACTTGATGACGTACAAGGGGGGCGGGGCGCGATACGGATCTCTACTCTTTGAAATCTATGGCCCGACGGATCTCCACTGCAGCTCGTCAAAGACTTGAAAAGGTCGATAGACGTCGCACTTGCATATTTGGAAACGCGCGAAATTTAAATCACAAATAAAGTTAAAATTCAAACAGTGCCGAAAATAACATTCCTAAAAGAAATCGGGAATCGAACCTGGGACCGCCGAGCTACAGTCAGTCGCTAAACCAACTGGGCTACGACGAGTCGTACTACAATTTCTTTATTTTTCCTGACGATCAGATATAAACGTTATTTATTGACGATCTTGTCGCAGACTCGATTGCAGTCCTATCGAATCGTCCTATATTTTTGATATTTAAATATGTAAATACCAATTACAATAATTTCTCTAGTGAATATGCATTTTTTTAAAAAATAAACTTCTTTCTCAAAATTAATACATACAATGTTAATGAGTTTGGAAACTTATTTTTTGAATTGACGATGTAATAAATTTTAAAAATGCCTTTAACTTTGATATTCAATCGACCATGTGAATTGGAACAGTTATTTATTTGAGCAACAAGAAAAAAAAGTGTCTTTTAAGAACATAAGCGAAATCAATAATTCTTGGATATATTTGCATGCGTGTATTCAACGAGTACAACACACATAAAATCTTGTTAATTTATACGATTCACTTTAAAGAAACAAATCACATAAACAGTAAATTTCATTAGGAAGTTGGGCTAAATGAGAATAAAGATTAAATTTCATGGCAAACAGCAAAACAAAAGGGAAGGGGGAGCGAGAACTCCGATAAGAAAAATTCGTACGAACAATAAATGAAGATAATTGAGAAGGAAAGATATGAATTTTGGCCCAGACACGTCAAATTCAGGTTACGTCATTGCGAGACTTCATTCGCGGGCCACTAAATTGATGCAATAACATGATTCCCCTAATGTTCATATACACGTATAAATTGATCTAGAAAAAATATATCTCTCCTCACATAATCATCTTAAAACTTCTTGTTTTGATACATAGTTTCACCGGTTAGTCTACCGTGCAACGAAAATGTCTGTTAGCGATTAGCCAATATACACCTCAGTTTAAACAAAATAGAAATCAACTAAGTGTATCGGAAAAACAATTAAAACACCATAGGTCAGGTACCGGATTTTTTGTAGCGCACAAGTCCAACTACACTAGCCGACATCCTTGTCTCTTCAGAGAATAATTTGTAGCGAGCCTCGAGCTCAATTAGTTACTTTGCTTAATCACATCCAGGCAATCACACACCGAACAAGACGAGGCCAGAGAAACAAGAATATTTCGACGTTCTAGTGACAGAACACAAGATGACTCCATAAAAAATGTTAAACGAAGAGCGACAGCAGCGCCATCACCATTGGAATTAGTGAAAAATACAGGCGCCGTTACAACTAACCGCAATCTCAAATTTTGATGCTGAAATAGTGCCCGGGACATTCTTATTTATTAATAAATTATCACACCTACCATATATCTTATGTCTACACAATTATTTAAACAATTTGACGTAGGGTCTTAAATTCGGTGTTCTATTCCTATTCCTAATCATAATTTTCGACTTAACTCATACAGTGTCTGCATTTCGACGGCTAATTACACAATTTTATTCAGATAACATGATCCCGGTCGTGCTTTTCATAAAATGCAATACGCGCAAATAAATTTATTGCCCTAATCGCTTGACTCAATAACACGACGCGAGGTCCCGTAACACGTGATCTCACGCACCAAGAAATATTTCACAGAGTGTGTCACGATTCTCCGATTAGTCTGCCTCTCGTACACAAAAGTCCTCAAATAGTTGTTCAAATAGTAGTTTACCCACGCAATGTCTGCCAGGAGCATGATTTTTGGTTCTGGCTAGCCAATACAAATTTCTTGCCACTAGTAGGCGTCGTTTCTCTGAATGAAGTGTCCGACACGGCCATACAACTGGCACTCTCTGCAATGCTTTACGTTGGGCATTCGGAGCGGTCACAAGAGTTTTCGCCCTCCAGCTGGTCGATGAGCGAGGCCAGATTGAGTGACGTGATGGTCTCAAGGACGGACGGCTCGTTACCCCGGCGCAAGAAAAGGCGCCGGTCTTCCAATGCACTCTCGGAAAGACCCCCAAAGCCGCCGTAGAAGTCCATCTCTGCCGGCGAGCGCTCAGAGGCGGCTGCACCGACGGCTGTGCCATCGTCATCGTCGCCACCGCCACCATCGTTACCTTTCTTGGTCTTGGAGGCGCTCAGCCGACGCGCGCGACTAACCGGATTATTCAGATCTATATCGATGGGTTGAGAGGCACGCCGCACAGTCCCAGTGGGTAGACGCTCTCGCACACGACTCCGACACTCGTCTGCCACGTCGTCGAAATAGGATATTTGATCCTCCCCATGGCCAGGAACCAGCACGGCCAGTTCCGGGCTGGTCAGGTCGCGTGGTGGTATCCGGGCGTTGCTGCCCCGCTTCGCCAACTCCCGTTCCCGCTGGGCCTCGTTTATTAATCGCGAGCGACAGGCCGCCTCCATCCGGTGAATGCGGTGCTGCAACCTGAGCACCTCTTCCTCCAGATGGCGACAGATCATGCCCCGCGTTTGGTACTTCCGTTCCACTGCCTGCACCTGTTCGTGGTACTCGTCCTTGGCGCCCTTGAGCAGCCGCTTTTGTTGGGCGGTCGTCACGTCCCGCTTGTGCAGTGCCGACTCCAGTTCAGCAATCCGGGCCCTGCAGCTTGTCACCACGGCGTCGCGGGTCTCCATAGCGGTGCGCAAAGTGCGAGTCTCGTGCAGTGCCGTTTGGCGCAGCTGCTCCAACTCAGCCTCGTGCTGGTGGCGCTCGGGCAGTAGATTGTCACGTTCGCGGTAGCGCTGGTTGAGTTCGATGACCAGGATCAGCTCCTTATTCAGTTTCTCGATCTCTGAACGCAGATGACCGTTGATTAATACCTGCTCCTGGATCACCTGTGTTGGCGAAACACAAGAGTACGCGGTGAATGTTCTGTCAATCAAATTGGCACCCCCCAAATAATGCACGACATGGCAGGTTAAATAGATGCGCCATTTCTTGCATGTGCTTCAAAGGGAGTTGCTATACACCGCGAGTCATACACCTTATGATTTTTAGAAAATAACCAGATTATTAAATTCGGGATAACTAATTTGACTGTCCCATTTCGAACCCTTTTCGAAATCTTGACTGAAATTTAAAAAAATTTCAGCAATAATGCTGCCACTTTCCTGTGGAGTTTGCAGATTGTCGATTAACGACACAATATGCATATGTTTAACGTGTTTGCTGAACTCTGCTGAAAAATGTCGTTCACTAAAGAATAAAATTCGGTCAGATCTCTTGAAACAAAAATGATAAGTCAGAAACTGCTCCTGGATGAGACTTTAGGCGGACTGAAATATCTTTAGTAAAAGATAACCAAATACGAAACTGGTGAAATCACAGATAGAAAATTCCTGATCGACCACAGTTTACAAAGGGAGATTCAGTTCGCATAAAGCCCATCCTTTGTTTGAAACCTTGTTAGAAGTAGTTCCGCACAATTATCTTTTGTTGAGATTTTATTGCATTTTAATCTTTAGTGAAAGACATTTTTGCAGAAGAGTTGACTAAACGCGCTAGTTTGATTGCAACGGTAATCGGCAACAGACAAGGCGCAGCATTATTGCCGAGAAAATTGGCCGAACTAACTGACCACCCCAATTCAACGATCAATTTTTACAAATAAGCAAAAGCAATCACCTAAATCGCGTATCCGATAACAAACGCAAATATTTTTTCTGGAGTTACGCCTTGTTCGTTTTTTTCGCATATTATAGTCATGGATCCAGGGTGTCCGAGTTTGTATAACTAACAGGCCAAAGAACCAGACTTCACCCGGAATCATAAAATGGGAAAATAGTGTTCCACGATATTATTCTTAGTCTTGGGAGTTCACAGTACTATCCGCAGCATTTTTCTTTCAAACCTCTGGCCTCTTAGTCCTTCCCCCCTCTCCCCGTAATGGGAGCTGGGTTATTTCTAGTAATATATAAACGTCAACACACGAAAAAGTGCAAAAGTACGAGCAGATTTGGATACATTAGCAGCATAATCGGAAAGTTAGTGAGAAACGAAATTTCACTAACTTCCAGATTATGCTGCTAAACTAACCAGCTTTGTGTTTTTATTTAGTCAACACATATTTCCAGTCAACAACACGTTATGTCTCACCTCGAGCTCGTGGTGGGTACCAAAAAGGTCGCTCTGCACTTTGTGCAGGTCCTTCTGCAGGGTCCGCAGCTCATTCGTAGTCTCGTCCAACTTGAAGGTCAGCTCTTCGTTGTCCCTAATCAGGGTGGTGTTCTGCTTGGTGACCCGACTGAGCGCTTCATGGGCTGCCACCAGCTCGGTGTTCTTGGCGTCCACAGTCTCCTGACGCTCACGTCGAACGTCCGCAGAGGTGGCTATAAGGGTGGCAATCTCGCTGCCCAGGAACGCCACCTGGTTCTCCAGCGTGCGGCTCTGCTCGTCCAATGCCTTGGCACGCTTGGCCTTGCCCAGCAGGCGCCGGTTGCGCTCTGCGTGCATCTCGCGCTTGTGACGCTCATACAGCAGCTGGGTGTGCAGGAGTTGGATCTGGCCGCGCAAAATTTCGATTTCAGACTGCTGTCCAGACGACCATGAAGCGCTGGCGGCGCCGGTGCCAGATTCGGAAACTTCGCTCTCCTCCATAGCCCGAACGCGATGCATCTCACCACATCTGACCAAGTATCGGTCCAATAACTCTTCAGTGAGCAGAATGAAAATGGGCGTTAGGAAACACAGCGGCACACAATGACCAAGTAATTAGACGATGTCTATCTAGTTTGCTCGCACAGCGCCTGGTGCGGCAAGCTAATTTTGCAATCTAATTAGCTTTAAATAGAGAAAAAAATAATTTCACTTTTTCGCAGATTCTAAGACTAGGGTTTTTCAGCGAGTTATTAGTCATTTTAAAACTTAATCTCATAAAAACTTGGAAAGAAATAATAGTACTCACGCAAGCTAAAACAAACCAGAACAGGTGCAAATTATGTCAAACGTACCTGGTGGAGACATCTGCACAAAGAGAGGCGCGTGTTCCGCAACTGGTTTTTCACCAGCGGCACGGTTAGGCGCATCCGACATGGCCATTTCGAACAGCTGCTGGAACGGCAGAGGGGCCAGTGCCTCCTCCGACGCATCCAAGATGCATTCACTGTCGTCGGCGGTCGAAAGCTCGACAGGAGCGGCGACCGCGGGGGCTACTACCTGCCAGCGATCGCCGCACCACTCGTGTTGAAGGTCGCGTCGCAGATCGGGCAGCGAGTGTGACCGGTTGCCGTGCATCGATGGCCGACGTGGAGCCCGGCGAGGTCCGCGCTTGCCCTGGCTGAAGGAGCGGCCGCGGTGAGAATCTTGCTGCTGCACCAACTCCAGGTAAGGCGACTGGCTCCACTGGCCGGAGCCACGGACGCTGGGCGAACGTTGGACCAGACGAACATCCATCGGCTGACCGGTCAGACTGGCCACTTCCGTATCCACGACGGAATCTGCGAGAACATTTACAAAGGACATTTTTTTTAATAATTTAATTAAGGCGGTCATAGGTTCAATTCCCAGCGCAGGCTCTCGATTATTCGATTGCAGGGTACTAGTGAAAATGTGCCCCTTGCATAATGCCGAAGCACCAAGAGGGGTACAGTGAAGGAGCAAAGCAAAGGGCTGCTTTACCCAGAGTTTCGATTCCGATCATTAGGGTTTGCTTGTTGGGCCCCGTGGTGAACTGGCGAAGATATGTACACCCAAATAGCACAGAAGGGCCATGGTGAAACGGAACACCGTTTAAAAAAATATATAGATATATATCGACTCGACACTCACCCTCTCTCTCTACTCCCTTCCTCCTCTCGATAACCTGCTCCTTAGTACGTTCGGTTGCTTTCTCCAGCATCGCCGAAGCTCCCAAATCTAACACAGAGACTTTGAGAGTTTCCGTGCTGGGAGAAAATGTGGCCAGATATTCTGCTCCCAGGTAGCCTCCTGGTGGCGAATTCTGCTGTGAGGGCGGCGGTGTATTGAGTCCGCATGCATAGGATGGACTCCAACCAGGCACAAGCTCCTGGCCAAGAATAGAGTCCCTGGATACGGGGATGAACGGCAGGCGACCTGGAACACTCAATTGGATGGGCCCCAAATCTGCAATTCCAGAAATTAATTGCTTTTAAACATTAACACCGAACCTCTTTGTTCAACAGGCTAACTCTTACACTTCTGTATTTTAATAATTATTTTTTATTTAATTAGATAAAAAATGATTTAATTTTTTAACAAATGAGTACCGGCGCGACCATGCTCGATGGAAAACAAATGGCCCCCCCTTCACTTTCTAAAAAAAAAATATGACTAGTTTTGTTTTTGCCGTCTCTTTAAATCCAATTAAAATTGAGGAAAACTATCCTCATATTTTTCTTCCAGGTTTCACGAAAAAGGTTACGAGTTCATCAACTAACCCGCTTTGTACGAGTGCTTCAATTTTTGCAGGGCCGTGTTCAGGAGTCCCACAGTTACTTGCTCCTCGCGCAATCCCTCGTTTGGATCAAGGGACACTTTGGCGCACTCCATGACGATGTCCTGGGTCTCCATAGAGCGCCACCTGGATAATCAACACCACAACACATGCAATAATCTCGTCCAAATTTAATTAAACACAATCAGTCACTGATGCAGTGAGGGACGGTCAGTGAAGACGGGTAAGGTTATTTTTGTCTTTGACATAAATATTTTAAAATTTAATTTTTTAATTATTGTATTTATTAAAACCTTCATATTATATTGTAAAACATTTCCTTTCTGCAAAGTCTTAAAGTCTTCCTCCTGTTCTAAATCTTACAAATAGTAAAATAATCAACTTTGAATTTCGCGTTTCATTTAGAAAGCAAAAAACATGGATCCCGGATCGAAAACTAATCGTTGTTCAGAATGTTATTTATATTTTAGCTACCATATTTAGTCAAAAGAAAAATATCAATCCCCATAGGAAGAGACTTAAGTGATGATAAAACAGGACAGGCCGTGATAAAAGGTAAGTTTTTACCTGTTCAACGACAACTCTTGGGTTTTTGCAGAAATTATCAGGTCCGGATGCAGCCTCACCCGTTCCAACATGGGCTACAAAGAGATTATGTATTAAAAAAACCTATTAATCTATGGGAACAGACTACCCTCCAGTCTGCCGACACGAACGACAGTAACTTCATTTACAACTATAATTCGTAAACTTAATTTTACTCCAGTCAAAGTTTCGAGAAGTCACAGCTGAAAAAAAAATAGGTAAACTGGGAGTAACCTTGCACCCTTAAGATACAACGTTAAAGAGCCTACCCGAATAGTGTCGGCAAAATTGACCAGGCGATCGCGGGAACTGAAGTAGGTCCTCAAATAGCCAATGAAATGGCACGGATAAAGGCTGTACAGGCGATGGAATAAAGTGTAGGTGGCCACGTGCAGATGCATTACGTGGACTTCCGGAATATTGGCTGCGGGTTGGGGAGTAAGCGTTCAATCAGTCAACAAATTACAGTGACGATAAGAAAAGTATTAGATCACAACTATTGATACAAAATATAATAGCTAGGGTAAAATTCAGCGTCGGCGCCAACCAAAGTTAAAGATGCAATTACAAGATGTACCCACAAGCAGCCCCGGTTGGGGCCTATGTCGGGGGTCGAACGACCAGTTAATGACAAATGTGTCTCCGAGATATTTGTTAAGGAGGTCCCCCAGCATGTTCGCCCTAAAACCTCCCCAGGAGGCGACCTGGTAATTTTGCCTAGCCCAGGCTTAGTATAAGCTACCTGGGTAGGGATCTTTAACGTGTACCCGACATCGTACAGGCACGGGTCCCACGGCTTTACTTCTATTCCGAAGGAAGGCGTACGTAGGAATTTCTCTCGCCCGAAAAATCACGAAAACTTTTAACATTCATGCCCATGTCAACAAACTAACAAGACTGAACGCCTGAACAAATCTGAAATCTGCGGGAATCTGCGGGCCCGCTCTTAACTTATTGCTCTCCTGGAGCAATAAGACACATTTGGCTTGACTCTTGTTCATCCACACTAGGCTATATTAGCTTACGTGGCTTTCTTGTGTGGAATGACGCAAGGCGCGTGAACGAGGCGAACATATCCTCCAGGAAAGGCCCGACGAGGGACGGAATGACAGGCAACAGCGTGACGAGGATCAGCACGCCACACATGAGATTCTGGACGTCCAGGTCAGTCTGCAGCACATAGAGAAAAGGAGACCAAAATACAATTACCGCATTGTGCAAGTATGTAGAGAAAAGGCTCAAACTTTTTCCCGACGTGATAGCGGATGATAGGATGATAAAAGAAAAACTCACATTCAGCATCTTGATAATGGTCGGCAAGACCGCGTGGTGGCTGATGTTGTGAAGCCACGTCGGCTGCCTGTGGATGACGTAGCCAAGAAGGGTCAGAGCCTTGAGCTGCACCCGCTTCTTCAGGCAATCGTTTAACTTGTCAAATAAATGCTACGAGTAGACAAGAACAGGCGTCTCAATTACAACCAAACCCTAAAAAACAGGTGAAAAAACGAAATTTTCTAATAATAATAAAACGGGTTGCACCTTGTCGTGTGGTTCGCGAATGCCAATCAAAATTTCTTGTAGGCGGGCGTGGCCAGTGCTGACGTAATAGTCCACCACCAAGTTCAGTTGGCTCGCATCTTTGCCTGCAAAAATAAGTCGCAACAGAGAAGAGTTTCACGGTTGATAAATAAAGGTATACTGTATGAGTAACTATTTCAAAATCTAGAAAGCAAATTTTAACGAGGTGGAAATTTGTTTCCGCGCTGGTAACCTCGACAGAATTAAGAGATTCTAGGGCAAAATGCGAACAGACCAGATAAGAGTAAAAAATGATGAATAAGCGTGATAAAATGATAAAATATTTAGCTGTATATAGTACACCCGGAGTGAAAACCAAAACAAATGTCAAGTTTTGGCGTTTCTGCAAAAGGTTAAGACAAATTTGATCAATTCTTAAGATTACTATTTATAGCTGTGATAGTTTCATTGAAAAAAGAATACTTGTTAGCCGATGATATATTTTTTATATTGTACAGTCTTGATCAGTCCTCTGGCGCAGGAAACGCCTTTCCCAACAGCCCATACAATATAATGCAAACTACTACCGCACAACCCATTGGGTGCACCGGTGAAAAATGTATTATTTTTAAAGATTAATTATCCACGACCTGAATCTCTGAACACAATAAGATATTTGATGTAGAGGTCTCATCTCAACCACAAAGGCCCCCAAAATGGGGACTACCATGGCCGCCAACTTTCTCAGCAGAGCAAAAGATGGCGGTTCACCTCGAAGGTGAGATTCCTCAAACACGAACATAGTGGGAACACTCACTTTGCTTGAGGTGATCGTGAATCATAGTCTTTATCTCTTCCACGTTGCAGTCATTTGACTGCAGCAAATTGAGCATCTCCGAAAGTTCCAATTTATCACCCGTCATCATTGAGTGTTGATCACGCTCCTCCCTAGGTTGGTTGCGCCTCCTCGCCTGCTATACCGGACCGGCAAGAATCTGCTTCCGGCACAGGACCAACTTCCAACGTGCAAGAAATCGAATTTGGAAACTATAACGAACTGCAATAGAGAAAAGGTAAACAAAAAATTAAGTTTAGAAATGCGTTTGATTCAGACTATGGTTGAAACGAAAATATATTTGATTCGAGGCAGAAAGACGCTGAAATAAAAAGACGATTCAGTTCAATAGTCACAGCCGGTCACTAGTGTGACCATTTGCAAGAGGTGAGCATTTACAAATTACGATCAAGGTTATCTTCAAATCTTCATAGTCACGGCTCGAAATTCCACCGATTGTGGCTTGATGAGAAAATGAGCAAAGATAGTCTATTGAAGACACGAGTTCCACAAGGTCAAAACATTAATGAAAGAATTTCAAACTCCAGCAAAAAAAAATACTACTAAAATACGTACGGCATATCAACCCGAATTGTAAATATGTATCCAGTTAGTCTAAAATTTCATTATTTTACTAGGATTATTCATGGGAAGAGGCACTCAAAGGACAGGCTCACGCAAAGGATCATTAAATTTTGTTCCATGGATAAGTCATTTTGTCTTTAGCCCAATCGAAACTACAAAGGTTCTATCAAGTAGTAAATGGTTTCACGTTACTTCCGTAAAAAGCAAAAACTGAGTATACCTCTTCTGAGGTCATCTTTTGTACAGAACAATGCTTGTGAAGACTGAAGACCAGATGTGCGCGGGTAATTACTGGGAATGGAACCTGATGAGCACGGAAACTAATATGAATTCGAAGGTGTTCGGGAACACTCAGAGACAGATGTTGCTTAAATGAAGATTTTATTAACCAAAATTCCAAGAAATTGAAATCAGCAAAACAATGTCACTTTAATCAGTCGGGTACAGAGAATATAAAAATACACGAGCTTTCGATCGTTAGGATATAATTCCAAAAAGTTGATGAGACGCAAAGATAAATTTATATAGGTGATGACGAGGACAGCTGGACACTGTACCAAAATGGCGACGAAAACGTGCGGCTTAGATCACGTTTTATTTTGGAAAACGTGATCTAAGCCGATATATAATGTTCGACCACAGCTATTACGAACACAGAATTCGAACAGAAGTTAGTTGCAAGCTCAGCTAATTGTCAAATTCACATTAGTTTCCGTGCTCAACAGTGTCCATCCCCAGTAATTACTGGCGCGCATCTGGTCTTCACAAGCGTTGCGCTGCACAAAAGATGACCTTTAAGTAAGGTATTCACATGACTCATGTATTCTCTAGACTCAGTCATTACTTTTCATTCGGTGCTGCCCCGAATTCACCATTTTCCGATCATTCACATTAGTTACTATACAGTTTTTGTTTACTGTATGCCCATTGAATAATTCGACAAGATGAGGTTTACCACCGATGAACGGCTCTAGCTGTGTTAAAAAGCCTACTTTCGTTTCCGCCCCAAAACCCCTAGGAAGCGACCTGGTAATTTCACCTAACCTTAAGCCCGATGATACCTAGGTAGGATTTTGAATCTGTGCCCGTTATTGTACAGGCACGAGTCCTACGGCTTTACTTCCATTCCGAAGGAAGGAATTTGTTTCTCCCGAAAAATTTCGGATGTCTCGGTCGTAATTGAACCCGCAATCACGTGACTAGTAATTCTATACGCTAACCTCTAGACAACACACCACTACCTCTAGAGTTCAAAAGATCCAAAGAGAAAAACGTAAACATGCCTAGACGTGAAACGCAATAGTTATTAACGCCAACAGAACTCCTAGAAACACATGCGACTAAAATCTTTCTTCCCCAGAAGCGTTACCGAATGGAACTGCCTTCTACTAGACTTAGTTCAGGCCCCCTCCCGCTCCAGATTCAAACCCCGCCACAGGCTTGCCCGCGAATGGCCAGTCTGCCCAAAACTTCATTAGGATCCCTCTCCCCACCCCTACGAAAATGACCATAATGCCCCGGCGCGGCGATCACCAAATCTAAATCTGAACTCGCGCTTCGCCTGAAACATTAACGACCACAGCCATAACTGAAGAATTTGCAGCCGCATAGCCTACCTTTATCTTGATCCAACTATTGGCCTATGCGATGAAAAAACCAACTATAAACTTAGACTTGTAATACACATTGTATCAGTTCTGACCATAACCCCAGCATACGCAGTCCGTACTCAAAATTCGCAGCAGGTGCTGAGACAGTTTAATGTGGGCACATTGGTCGTTTGACCCCCGCCATAGGCCCCTCTTGGGGGCTGCTTGTGGTTACATATTGTAATTGTAAGGTTATGCGCCACTTCTCTGTAACATAACCGGGATAGACATTCAAGGGATTTAGATTACTTTGAAGTCGCGCATGCAATCAATAGGGAAAAACTGGAAAGTGGGAAACGATCCAATCAAAATGCACAAGATAAATTACGGTTGTCACCCATGTTCCCCTTCCAGGTCTCAATCCAAACGTCTTGGGCTCAGCGTGACCGAGGCTAGCCTAGGCCGACTCAATAGTTTCTATGCTAGGATGCAGATACGTAATTATAATTTTCAAGGCAACAAATACATACCACCACTAAATCAAAAGGCGAAAACCAAAATGAAGACAAGAACAATCTGATAAGAAAAAGTGTGGAGTAAGAATATATATGTATTCTAATTGTCCCACACTACCCCCAGTGTCAAAGGCCAGCGCAGAAAAACCATGGTACGAATAAGCAGCACAACTACTGCAAGAGCTCCTAACGGAGAAGTAATAAAGCATAAAGCACTGACTGGAGTAATTTCTCATTGCCCGCAAGGGGCGACACAAACAGTTAAAAATTAATCAAGCTCAGACGCATCAGCTGGCGCATTGAATCAAGGGGTGCGTAGGGGCA
The DNA here is from genome assembly GCA_034698785.1 of Mycogona germanica. NCBI lineage: Eukaryota > Metazoa > Arthropoda > Diplopoda > Chordeumatida > Chordeumatidae > Mycogona > Mycogona germanica. The sequence goes on along the minus strand of JAQGBY010002680.1, from coordinate 2,759 downwards.
CTGCTATCGCACCTTGACGACGCGCCAAATTTTAAAAGCATGTTTTTCAAAAATGAGTTCTTAATCCCAACTGAAAGAAATGACTATAAATCCGAACATTGAAAGATTAATTTAAAATCACATATTTTATTTCACAAGACTTTAATGTGTCATTCTAGTCTTCATGATTGACAAACACAATAATTGTAAGCTAAATAAAATACGAACTAGTTGGTGATGTTATAACAAACTATACGAATAAAGTCCGATAGTATAAGCCACTTTTAATCCATCAGGTACAGGGAAACACCTGTAGTGCGGTTAACTATAGTGATAGGGAAAAAAATCCAGGCACCTTCTTTTAATCTTAAACTATTTGCAAGCAAAGACAGAAAAAGGTGCAATAAGGTTACTTGATTTGCATCGTGATCATGAGAAACTAATATTTATAAAGCAGCAAAAATATAAAATTATAAAAATAAATATTTTTGTGTAAAAATTTAGAGAAAAAGCGAGGAAATTTTATTTGGCTATGAAGCCGTCACCGAAGACGTTGGCGTAAGACGACTTGAGGAACGCAATGTAATCGTTCATGGCTCGCTTTGATTTGTCTGCTAATTCCAGACGCTGCTGCAGCTCTGTTATCCTGGAATTCAATTTCCGTTCCATCTTCCAGATGACATAACCATGAAATAAAAGAAAAATTTCAATTACTTTCCAATTAAAAATATCAAATTTATGAGATTTTAATTTTAATTTTTGTCCACGGCTCGTGTATTTACAATTGCAAGAAAATTGAATAAAATTAAAAAATAGAAATTTCGCAATTTTACTGCCACAATTCCTAAATAAGTCCAATAATTAATTGTAAAAACTTTAATTGTTGGGGTTTCTTTTAGTTCTGTTGGACGTCACGCCTCGTTTGGCGTGCGTGGGCGCTCGTCGGCTCAAGGTTTATCGGCTCACATAGTGCCTATGCACTGAGAGGGGTACAGAATCTTCTTGTTGTGATATATACTTCAGTGAATTAAAAAGTGTCCAGGGGTCACAATACGGTGGTGGCTCTAGGACGCTGAGCCCGCTGCCCTGGGGCAAGGATCGCCGGCTGATCCCCAAACGCGCGCACACGTCATATGCAAATGAATGTGCAGTGACACACATTCCCGGGAATTTGTTATTGCATGGGGGTGTGTCACTGATATTTTTTTTTAATTCACTGAAGTGTATATCACAACAGGAAGATTCTGTACCCCTCTCAGTGCTTAGGCACTATGAGAGGCACATTTTCACCAATACCCCGGGATCGAATAATCGAGAGCCCGCGCCGGGAATCGAACCCGGGACCGCCGAACCACAGTCCGTCGCTTAACCAACTGCGCTACGACGAGTCGTACAAAATATAAATACCAGCACCAGGGATTTCAACAAGTTCAACGCCATTTTCTCCGATGAACCATTTCTACATAATTAAATCACAGATCAGATTAAAAATAAATTACGTCGTTCTTGTCCCTCTTCAAATTGCCGTTGTCCCTTTGACATTCTAGAAGATTATTTTCCAACTCTTTTATCCGAGTCTGGGTCACCATATCCTAAAAAAAAATGTGGTTACAGAAATTAATAAAAAAAAATTTAATGAAATATATTCTTTTATAAAAGGTGTAAAGTGTACCATTGACAGGCTCTTCTCTTTGACCAGATCTCCATATCTTCGAGTGTCGCACAGAGCAGCTTCGAGGAGATTCTGGAGAGACTTATTCTCTTCTATCTTTTCCTGTAATCTTGTCTGAAAAGATTAAAGAAATATTTATATTAAAATAAAATAAATTTAATAGACTCCTATCTACGTGACTCACTGAGCTGCGCACCCAATAAGTTTTAAAAATAATTTGGCGCCATTTTGAACGTTAAACCGAGTCAAACGAAGTATTCAACATTTCCTAGCCAACTGCCAAAATTAGAACATACGCTGATTTCCTGCAACGTTCTCTCCTTCTTGTTGATCTCAGTACGAAATGCTACATTGGCCTGTTGACTCGTTTCCAGTTTCCTATGAAAAGCAGATCAAAGTATGCACATCAACCAGAACCCCGAACCACACTGTGCACACATCAGACCCGCGACAACTGGGTAATTGGAAAACTAGTAATGCAGCAAAAATCAAACAAACTTTTCTAAATCTTTAAGGGATTGTGAAATGTCGAGTTTGTCATTCTGCAGTGTCCGCCACATGTCGAAGATTTTGAGCCATTGCTCACTCTCACGCCCACCAACCTACAGTGAAATTAAAACAACAGTTAGGAGCATCTCGTCAGGCATACAAAATTCTGAACCACACCGGAAATGGACTGGACATTTGACTCATGTTTACATCAGCGGGAATCTTGTCCACGAGCTTGTCTGCGTTATCAGCAGCATGCCGGTCAAAGTTGATTTGGGTTGACTTATTGGCCTAAACGAAAAGTTTGAAAAACGAAATAAATTTTCTACGAGGCTTACGATGAAATTGGACTTCTAACCGAACCGAACCGGTATATATTATCCAAGTACGACTTTTTTCTTACTTCACTGTAGCCACTGCACTACAGGATTTTCTGTACCCCTCTTGGTGCTAAAGGCACTATGGCGAAGGGCACATTTTCACCACCTCAGAAATCGAATAATCGAGAGCCCGAGGCGGGAATCGATTATACACTTATATAATAACAAGAGGGGTTCCCAGCTTTGCCTGGGGTTACAGTAACCACCAATGAAATAAAAAATTAATTGTTTAAATTTAC
>JAQGBY010002679.1:0-21914 GCA_034698785.1 Mycogona germanica | reverse complement strand
AAAAAACGACACAAAATGTTTATTTTTTGAGAGATTTGATTTGAAGCATCGACTTCAACGAATGCTAAATACTAGAGCTCAAACGTCAAGTTCCAACCGAATGTACACCCTGGAATACAATAGAAATAATAAATTCTAAAGACTTAAACATTGGCGGATAGACAATTTTTGAGAATTGCATATTTATTGACGAAGACCTGAAATTTTCATTGGCTTACATTTTCTAAAAAAATTCACTGTAATCCCTAAACTACAGAATTTTCTGAACCCCTCTTGGTGCCAACTTTGGGAGGAACTATCCGTGGGGCAAATTTTCACCAGAACCTCGGGATCGACATTTTCGAGAGCCCGCGACGGGAATCGAACCCGGGACCGCCAAGCCGCAGTCAGTCACAATACCGACTGTAAGTTCCGACTGTTCAGTTTTCAAATTGGCATTCAAATGTTCACTGAAAAGTGGTTTATGTATTTTACTACGAGCTAGCGTATATTAAAAAAAATAGTAATCAAGAAAAAATTAAAAACTAATTTGCATATGTGACATAACCATCCAAATTCCCAATTTTTGCCATCAAAATTTGAATTGTGTGAATTTTTTGAAAGCTAAATAGTGCGAGTACAGTGTGGAGGATCGATAGCTCAAGTGGTTAGAACACTGGACCGGCAATCCAGGGATCCCGTGTTCAAATCCCGTTCGAAACTCTGTATTTTTCGCAATTAATAATAATAGTAAAATATTATTTATCAGACGAGTTCGCCACTCGTGTTCCGTCTCGTTCGGTCTGTCCCGAAATTCATGTTCTCGATTAAATAAAAAATGACAAAACTTTTTTTGAGAAAAATAATTGAGGAAAAACCAGAAATTTCAAAATACAATTTTGAAAAGTACGACTCATCGTAACCCAGTCGGTATTGCGACTGACTGTGGCTCGGCGGTCCCGGGTTCGATTCCCAGCGCGAGCTCTCAATTATTTGATCCCGGGGTACTGGTGAATATGTGCTCCTCGCCATAATGCCTAAGCACCATGAGGGGTACAGAAAAACCTGTAGTGCAGTGACTACAGTGATATTAAGAGGGGAAAAAAACATTATGGTACATTTATTTTCACGAACCTCGATTATCGTTAACGATTAAGGAAACAGTGAAATGGTGGTGTTGACATTTAAATAATTTATCATTTGTGTAAGGAACTAAGTGACAATAAACGTACACCACTTCAAACGAAGACGGTGTAGCCAACGCACATAATATGTGAATCAGCTTTCTAAAAATATTTAAGCAAAATCGAAGACTCAATAATTTAAATATATTATCTTATAATGGATTTATGAAACATATTTAATTCAATAAAATTATTTATGTAAATGTGAAAAAATGCACCACGTACGAATAAGGAAGGTATAAGATAAAAAGGTGCAATTTATTCAAGCCTTGTGGTGCTGCTGGTTTTCGAGGTTATCTTGTCTGTACAGTTTAGCGAACAACAGTACCAAAGGGAATACGGAAGCGACTAGAAAGAAGATGCCAAAGTGCACCTTGTAGAGAGCCCAGGTGACGAACAGCACCAACGTGTAAATGGTGATGGACAGCGAGACGCTCACGGTACCCACGCCTAGTTTCAGAACATCGTGAATGGTGGACGACGTCGGAACTACAACGAAAGACACGAGAAGCAAGGCTATTAGCAAAATGGGCGGCTGAAATCAGGAAACAAAATGAAATAGAAAATGAAATGAATTTTGTTGCACAGGAGAGCAGGGCAATGAGTTCAATTTGAATTTAAAATGTGTCATCTCACCCACACTGAGTACATTTATTAGCGTACCCATGATAGTTTTCTTTAAAGGAATTTTGAAATGTAAATTTGTTAATGAGCGAAACTCGTAATTTTTGGGAATAAGCTCGTAAAATAGAGAATTAAATATTTTTCAAGCGATTTGCCGAAGCGTACAAAGAATGAGGTGTGAAACTACAATTTTTTACCGATTATTAAAACAAAATGTGCATATACACGTAATTTGGACAGCATTGTCAATGTACGACTCGTCGTAGCCCAGTTGGTTTAGTGACTGACTGTGGCTCGGCGGTCCCGGGTTCGATTCCCGGCGCGGGCTCTCAAAAGTTTCGATCCCGGGGTGCTGGTCGTTCCCCTCGCATAGTGCTTAAGCACCATGAGGGGACGTAACGCCTGTAGTGCGGTTGACTACAGTTGATATTTAAAAAAAAAATGTAGACTACTAGGAGCGCACTTGATCGTTGTCCCACCATCTGGAGATTTTCTTACCCACAGTGAGCAGAAGCGCGGCGGCTCCGTTGACGGCATAGAGCAAAACCACACAGGCGGCCGAACGAAGAGTCCAGATGCTCCAAGTGTTGGACGAAAGCTGCACGTTGAAAAGAAGCTCGGGCGAGCGGCGCCCGACATGCAAAATCAGGATGGTCTTGTCCGACTGAGTAACGTATGGCTTCAGGATACGACCTTCCTGTTTGGCGATGATGCTCACCTGGGCGCGATTAATGTAGCGAATAGAAAAAAAAAATGAATTTGCTCGTATATTGTACAAAATTATGTTTATTTAGTGCAGAAAGTGGGCAAATGATTGTTGTGGAGATACTGGCAAATGCTAAATGTGCAACATCCTGAGATCAACATCGAAACGCGCAGGATCTTCAAGATTTCTCTTCTAGTTTTAAAGAAAATCCGCATAATAATCCAGAAATGTGTTCAAACGGCGCCACCTCTCTTACAAATTGAGTCAAGTCTTGCTTACTTTCTTGCTTGGGGAGAGCTCATTTCCCAAAAGCACATATCGTATTTGGACATTGAATCTCAGGAAGATGCGCAAGAGAGCCAATAAAAATTGACCTTACTATTTCAACGTGCTCGTCACCAGAGAATCCCGCTCTGGCAAACTCGACTCTTATATCACCAACCTTCATTCGTTGTGATAATAACAAAATATTTAAAAAAGCAGCATTAGAAGGAAACAACTGACATAAGAAGTGCAGGTACCAAACGACTACAACGAGGCAATCCTTAGTCAAAAACGACTAGACACGGGTAAACACTGGACTCAAATTTCATCAAAAATCATCACAATGGATCGCATTTGTACCGCTACAAAATAATTCATATGCATATGTTAATGTTTGCTGCTTTAAGGGTAGGTTAACTGATACAGAAGATTCTTGGTTTCTGATCTTACCTGCGGGTTCCACACGTCCTCCGTGTGATAATACAATCCGGCGTGCAATTTAATACTGGGAGACTGGGGCCGAATGTGGCCAGTAAAAGGTTGAAAATTGTCAATCTTATCTACAAGCTCTAAAATAAAGAAAAACCATAGGGCAATTATTAATGCGAATATTGCAAAATTAATTTAAAATTTGGTCAGTTATCGAATCAAGAGTTTGAACTCTCTGTCCCCAGCATCCAGTTATATTTTAAAATTTAGTCAAAAAGGACATTTGTGACGTCATTGGACGACCTACAGTTAACCCTCAATGCCATAAAGAATCAAATTTAGATAAGATTCCAAGATAGCATAAATCCAGACATGATGCCTAATAATGATTTGGAAATAGGACAAACTACACACATACAATCCCATGAAATACCTCCGACGGGAGGGCAAAGCTAGATTTTTAACAAATGAAAAGCAATAATTTGCAAGATTTACAAAATTTATCAACTGTACCATCCATTGACTATTTTCTAATTTTGTCCGATCAATTAGATGGAATGAAATTATCAACCAAAATGTTTAAACTGTCATTTGTGGGTCTTGGGAGACGGTCAAACGAAACGACGAAAATATTGGGACACGCTCATAGGATGCACTGACAAAAATGAATCTATCCGATATTAGGAAAAAAATAAAAGAAATAAAAAAAGTTAGAATATGTTTGAAACAATTTGTGGGTAGAGACCAATGCAAAAAACATCGATAGATTCATGCTTCAAATAAAGTCTACCAGAAACGTAATTCATTGGGTCATCTTTGAACGCAGAAAAAAAAAGATTGCTGACCTTTGCATAAAATAAAGTGGCCAACTTTGATCTCGTCTGCCACTTCCACAGAATTTACCATAGGAAATTCCCTGTTGGGATTGATAAAATAAGATCATTTACAAACGGCACGAAACAAATAAAATGTCAAAATAAAAATCTGAAGTAGACAATCAATGTTGAGGAGGCAGTACTCATAAAGTGGGGGTCACACAGGTAACGCAAAGCTTCACGAAACTGTACATTTACGAGTATTTGGCCACAACCGTACGCTGATTTCGCTAATACTTTAAAAATAATTCATAAATCTAAAGCCGACCATACTAACTTTGGGTTCTCGTGACTAGCAGGCTGGTTGAAGGACGAACTTTTAACGACGCGGGGCATCCAAGCTTTATCTAAAAGGAATCAACATTAATAATTGAAGTTAGTGACACAGTCCGTCGGTCTTTTTCTCAGACCAAAGCTGACACTTCCCTAGTAATAATAATATTTTGTAAATTCAATCAACTGGATTAACAATTTAACAAAGAAACTCTGAAATGGGAACTCACAATAAGAATAGGTTGTCACCATTTTGGAATGATCGTCCTCTTCAACTTCTCTAAGAGTACAACAAATTAGGAAACATTAGTCGGGTCAACAACGAATTATTACAGATTATATTTTTTAAATTTTCTTTGGTGATGAGGGCAGCGAAGAAAAATTATCATAGAGAAAAATAATTATCATAACTTGGTAAAGATAAAATCTTTGGAATGTAACGATTACAGCACAGCAACATTTTCTGAGTTCGCAAATGGCAAATATAAAAAAATAACACTGCCACAAATTCGCTCAGACGACTCCTTACTCAGTGCTCTGCTCCTCCATCCATTGGTACATCTCGACGCGTCGTCGCAGCTTCGCCGCCTTGATGGCGATGCCGTATTCCTCGGCGATCAGCTCCTGCTCGGTGGACAGCCGTCCCACCAGGTACACCAGCTTGTGGTCATTGCCTTCGAAAGCCACCTCGGCCGACGATAGCTTGCGCACGCCTCCCACCGCCTCCTCCAGCGAACGGCGCAACTGCACGGCGTTGCCCTACGTTGGTAACGACATGTTCAATCAAATTTAAGCGAAGAGATTAAAAATGAGCCAGCATTTCTTAAGAATTATAATAATTTTCAGAGCCAATGTGAGACAACAGGACGGTAGCACAATTTGCTGCACAAGCACCTCATTCCAGAGATGGATGGATGTGGCCGCACACAGCAGGAAAAAGTAGAAGGTGGCCTGGAGCCAGGTCGATTTCAAGCGAGTCCACACCGAGCAAGCTCCGCGAACAACTAAGTTTTGTTTTTTCTGATGGTTCCCCTGGTTGTGCATACCCGGATCTTGCGGGTACTGAAACATATTAGAAACAATGCCGCATTTAGAATCTTCACTAGTCAACCACTAACATCAAATTTCTTGCACAACGTATCCAAAGAACCGAGCACAAGTGGAAAGAGAAATTTATCATTCCAAACCTCTCCCCGTCAGCTCGAACTCTCGAATCTAAAATGTCGGTCGTTACGTGAACTGAAGAGTCTTTGTTACTTGCCATTGACAGTCAAGGCTGGTTATTATTATTTTTTAATTGTTCGGTCCGGTCAAATTGTTCATTGGGACAGTCGTAACTGAAATACTCTCAAGCGTTCAGGCTTATCGTTAAACCTAGAATTTCGTACACGTTCTCACAATCCTAGAAGGTACATTAGAGCACCGTGATTACAGATTGATTGTTCTAGATTCTATGCTGGACAAAAAAGCTTAATAGTGGTTTATTTATGCTTGAAAATTTACTCATATGGCCTCTGGAAATAATATATCGAGGTAGTGAGTGCCAAGTCAACATTTCTCTCGAGTGAAAGAAACCCTGGCGCTCTGAGCTTCTGAAGATCAATAAATCAATATTAGTTTTGCGTCAGTTCATTTCACAAAGCGACCTGAATTGTGAACTGTCATGGGTACATTGGAATAATTAGATTCGAGTCCAAATGAGCACTTACGTTTAGTCGATACATGATGCTCTTCAGTTGTCTTAGATTATTTTAGCTCGGCTCTGGAACATTTGATGTTGCCGAATCGGCCATAAGGGCCTACCAAGCTGCCTCAAGGTTAGGTTATCGTGCGACGGACCTAGGGCTGAAAAACAACAATTGCTTTAACAGTTTCCGGTGACGGACAACATGGTTCTTTCATTCATTCGACCTATAAACTCACCATATTGCCTCAGATTCGATATTTTGTCGAGAATAGCATTATTTTTTGAAAGGCACACACCCACAACCAATGATAAATTCAATTTTTCATGACAACCGGAAGTGCTGATGCGGATGGCCGGACGAGATAGTGGAGACCAATAGGAATCGTTCCATAAAAAATGGCGGGAAGTTTGAATGGATTATTAGTTTTTATCTCAATTACAGTGCGTTTCTCTAAAAATACTGTGCATCATTTCCGAAAAGAATGAAACACTTTCATCACCAAAAATATTCGGTTTCAACATTAATTTTCTATAGAATTTTGTAAGAAATCAGTAAAATAAATTAAGACTCAAAATTTGAAGGGCCATGATGCCCAATGAAACTCAATGGAACGATCGTCTAGCACTTGTTAAAATTTAGAATCCATGTTATGGTTGTCTGCAAACTCAAATGTGGAGAGATTCTGTAAATTAGTGTAAAAAATATTGTTAAGGGGGTTTACCGGCGATTGAACATCTCAAAAACCCCAAGGGAGCTACCTGGAAATTTTGCCTAACCTAGGCTGTCTAGGATCTTTAACGTCCAGATATCGTACAGGTACGGGTCATGATTTTACTTCTATTCCGAAAGGCGCGTGAGGGAATTTCTCTCGCCCGAAAAATTCCGAAGGTATCAGCCGGAATCGAAACCACGATCAAGGGCTTCTCTCGACCACTCTCTGTAAATTAGTGTAGATCTACAGAGTGCATTTGCAAAATTGCGTTGAGCAAGGCAAGAGAATTTAAAAGTTAATCAATGAATCAAGCAAAATGCACTGCATTTGAAAAAAAAACGAACCTCGATGTCCTTAATTTGAGAAGACGTTATTTCGTAATCTGAAGACGTTACTTTTTGAGTGAACAAACTTGCAAATTACTAATTTTCCTGCAGAAGAAAAGGCAATCTTTGCTCGAAACGAACTAGTCGTCGATATTTCATGCAGTCACCAACCAATGTTGACAGAAATTGACAAACAGAGCAAACGGGAGACAAGCTGTTATTTGTGCAACTGTGCTTCGAGTCATTCGCCCCCGAACGCCAGCAAACCAGATTCACAACGCGGAACTTTATTTTTACAGCTTTACTCGGACCCCAGTTTCCACGACACATTTGCTCAAATTATTGGCCAGACGCAGGCCCACTTCTACAGACCCACAGTGTGCGGCTGATTACTGTACATATAAATAATAAGGTTTTAATCCGGCCGGCTCAATAGGTCAGCATTTATACGCTACGTCAATAAAATTGCATCTACGGATGCGCTTCCCCACTCTAACACTCCTCCCAGCGGGATCCTGACTTTCGTAGAGAAACTGTAGTAGTCTGCCGTCAGCGTTCGTGGTAGTGAATCTGGAGGTCTGTGCGGAGCGTGGGAAAACACAGCAAATCCTTTATTATTCATTTTAATAAAACGAAGTCAACTGCGACGTACATAAAAAAAAAATTCAAAAAAACAAATCTCGCGATAAAATGGTGCCTAGGTTAAGATGGTTTCTTGCTGTTGGAGACCGGCAACTGCGCCGCCTTTTTAGCCTTCACCATTTCCACCAGTTCCTGTGAGAAATAGCAGAAAAGACAAATTTAGAATCACTCTATAACTTTAAATTATACATTTCATAGTAAAAACAAATTTGTGACTGGAAGGAGGAAAAATGACTAAATTAGAATTACATAACATAGCATAAGGAAAATACATGTATAAGGTATAAGGAAAGATGCTTTTAAATTGCAGGAAATAAAGATATGAAATCTAGGACTTTTAAGGTGCCTAAGCACTGAGAGGGATACAGAATCTTCCTGTTGTGACCAGTCACTTTAATGAATTAAAAAAAAAAAAAGTAGTTATTTGCAAGAAAGGTTTCTTGATGCTCACCTTATACCGTCTCATACAGTCCTTCTTGCTGCGACCTGGAAGACACTCTGCAATGCTTTCCCATCGGTTGACAGTGCTGCCGGAGAACGTCTTCAGAGCCTGCTCCAGGAGTCGTTGCTCATCGGCGGTCCACGGGGCAGAATTTAAGCCTTGCATCTCGGCAGCAGCTGGAGAAAAAAATTGGACGAAAAAACAAACAATTAGTAAGTTTGTTTAAACAACTTCTTCTTGAAATAGATCCTAAGATGATTTTTCACGCGACCCTTTCGCAGATCAAAAAAGTAGTTGAAATCGGGAAGAAATCCAAATAAACTCGCAAAACTCTCTAAACATTCTTCAGCCAGCTGTTGCCATCAGCTGCTAGCTCGACCGTTCAATGACTTCAAAAGCGGCATGACGGTCCATCACTGACAACACTTGAAATCGCACAAAGGAGGAACAAGTTATTTTCTTCATCCGCGTTCTAACAGACTCTAACATACTTTAGAATTGGCGTGAGGGCACTAAGACGGGGGTGTGTCGAGATCGTACCGTACTCTGCTTTGAGCAGTCTCACCGTGAAAGAGGACGCCCGACAATTAGAGCAGATCTGGCCGATCTCACAAGAACGGATTAGCAGAGTTTCGCGCGCAGAGCAATCTTCTGCACATGCAAAAATGGCAGTCTACCGACTCAACAACAAAGAATAACAAAAAATATAGAGCGGAATGCGATGTAGTGAGTGTGCCGCAAGTAATGAAAAATAAGAGCAGATAAGAATTAAAGCAGGGAGGTGTCAACTACGATAGATTAACATCATCCCCATTAAGGGTCACAGGTGTTCTGCCCAGCCGCGCAAGCAAACTCCCCGAACACAAACGGTGCCAGATTTTGCTGGAATTTATCGCATTTTTACCAGATATGTTTGAAGTTTGGATCAGACTTGAGCTCACAGATTAATCCTATTTAGGCTAACATAAAACAGTTTTTACGACGAACAGCGCAAGGTTAAAAAACGATCTTCCTAATTGATGACAAATTATCCAATCCAGGTTTCAGATCAGAATCAGGTCCAAATCAGAATATCAAACGCAAATATTCTATGCATTTGTCATTTGATATTTATTTAATTCACAATCAGAAAAGAAAACATTTGATTCTTTTTCATTTTTAAGCTCTATTCGAGCTTGAATCAATTAAAATACACTTGTAGCTGATTAGGAACACATTCTATTGATTGTATAAAAGAGCAAAAAATTGGAATTTCCTATATTGTTTTTGAGAGCGAATCATTTAATAGTTAATTTTAACAATTGCGCACAAATTATTAATTGGAAAGTTAGTTATTGTGCATGCGCGTTGTAGAAGATGTTTTATTTTGACACAAACCGAAATGACGACATAAGTGACTCAGCACTCATTCCTTCATTAAAGGATTATTGGATTAATCAAAGTTCATGAAATGCCGAAAAAAGTTCCACGGTGAGATTTCAAAGAGAATCGCCAACTTCATCCTTGATTTGTTATACACATCGACACTATATTCTTTATCGCCGACCATAATCGTAAAAAAATTTGATTTTAGTACGAGATCTGTTGGGACATCTGCAGCACTTACTGTCAAATCGCTCCGTAGGAACGCTTTCCTCTGGTGCAGCAGCGGTCGTCGACTTTTGGTTCTTCTCGAATCGGCGATACGCTTGCTTGTTGGCTTCGTCCTTCATCGACATGTCTGAAAACATCAGAGATAGTCTGTTAGTATATTCGGCCAGCAGCAGGAGAGCGAGCGGGCTGAACGGAAACGTGCGAACTCACCAGACTTCTGCAAATCTTTGGCTTTGGTCAGCACCTCCTTGGCGTTGCGCTTGTGCTCCTTGGCGTGCAGCGAGTGCTGATTGATGTAGTTGGCCACCACATCCCATCTAACCAAATCGTTAAGAACGTCGGTTAATTTATTACTGGTGTCAAATTTCAAAGCTTGATAAGTTCGGCGAGTGAGGCGATAGTTTTTAGCAGGAGTTCTTTTTGATGTTGTGCACGACAATGTTGAGAAATTGTCAAATGATGAATTCAAATTCCAACACAAAAGGTTCGCTCTTGTATTGCAAGATCCATTTTGAACCTCAAGAATTCGAATAATGACGTCACGGCGCGAGACCAATTCATAAAGAGAGTAAAGACCAACATGTGTGCCAAATTTTATTGGAATAAACTGAAGAATCGCAAATTTATGTTCAAATTTCTATCGAAACGTTTTTTTTTGTTGGCCCACACTGTAATTACGAACCTCTTGTCTCGACACGACACGAAAATATTTCATCCTTAAGACATAACGTTCGAATGAGACAGTACTGCCTCAAAACCACCAACTACTGTAGAGCGCCCAATGCCATTGGTAATTTAAATGGAGTCAGGCCTCACCTTTGATTGGTGCCGGCTGGGAACAGGTTGACTGCCTTAATTAGCAACTGGACATCGTCTGGTGCCCAGTTCTTCTGGCTAGAACTCTGCGTACTGGCAGTGACAGACTTCCTGCCCATGTAGATGGTCGCCTCGGTCTCCTTGATCAGTCGATCGTTCAAAATTTTAACCTGGAAGACCAAACGGGCAAAAAACAGTCGGGTATAAAAAACCAAAAATTTGACAAAATATTTCTAAACGGATGAATATCATACAGCAAACAACACTACAGGCGTTCTGTGCCCCTGGACATTTTCGAGAGCCCGCGCCGGGAATCGAACTCGGGACCGCCGAGCCACAGTCAAGTCATGTTAAGTCAAGTTAAAGACACTGGCGCGTGAAGCAATCTGAACAACAGGTTATAAATTAAAAAAGTACGAACCTCTCGGAGGAAAATTTCTCGTCCCGTATCAAAATCACAGTTCACTAAACATTTGTTAAGTTCTTCAATACTGTAAGAATGTATAAGAACATAGATTAATACCGTAAAGTTGAGCGGAGTGCTGTAATATTAATACCCAGTACTAATATTACTAATTGTAAAAAATGCATGACAATTATTGATACATCCATACCTACTTAGTGGTAGTAATTCACACATTTTGTCCATGTCTGACATGTTCGTTACTAATTCCGAGTCCTTTGTTATGAAGTAGTTGAATTCCTGGTTTTAAAAAATCATTAATAATAAATAACGAATATGCAAACATGCGAAAATGCAATATGCATATTCATGCATAACTGGAAAATAAGAATAACACGAAAGATTAAAATATACCGTGCACGTCGCCCTTAAAGAGTTCTGTTCCTTCGTAAGTAGCCGCTTGTGAGCCACCTTGGCTTTCTTTGCTGCCTCAGCCTAAATTAAAGAAAATTAATGACAGACCAAAGACAATGAATGAGAATGTGAGATGACCACCATCTTTAATTTACAATTGAGCTTTTCAACACCACTTTAAACGCAACAACACCTAGTGACTATTAAAAGAGAGCAATCTATGAATACTTTGTATATTTCGGGTATTTCTCGACAAAGTTTCATTGAAAAATTATTGAAATAACTCTGTTCGATCCTCATAATCGTTCATTCTACAAGAATTTAGAGTTATTCACCATGCAGCGTTGGTACGGAACCGTTATGCAAACTTTTCAACACCATAAAATGGCCATAAAAATATTTACTAAGTTTATTTTGGTTTGCCTCGAGAATTGTCAACTTTGATGCACGAGGTTCGTCCAAGCAATATAAAAAAAAGAAACACGATCGACATACCTGGAGTCTAGCTTCTTCGTCCTTCTTATCCTTCGCTCTCTTTTCGGCGTCTATGATAGCTTGCTTTTTCTAACAAAAAAAAAAAGAGCAACGAAAAAATAATAAAAAAATCAAATAGAAAACCTGCGTACTAAAACATATAACAATGTGACAAAGCGTGCCAGTGGTGGCGGTGAACAATTGGCCTATATATGGTTATCCAATTAACTCTGTTGCCACTTCCTAAATCGTGCCGCAATATACGTCACATACTACTGTAGATGGCGCTGAGCTTCTGATAAAAGAGAACGCGGTACCTGAACCATCAGGCGACCCTTCAATGAGCACAGCACTTGTCTAAAACGGTTTTGCCACGAGTGTGGAAGCGTCTATGGGGACGAAAAATAGATTAACCATTTTCGAAACCATCAACATTAAAAAAAAAAAAAAACTCCGACAAGTAAACAATATGAACAGATGTTTTAGGGTTTCAGGAACTGAACCATTTGGTAAATAGGCACGTTTAGGCTGAAGTCAATCTGTCCCGAAAGCAATACTTGAATGCAGCTCGCAAGTTTTGGAGCAAACATCACGGAATGCTCAGTGGAATGCATCTACAGACAGTCAGAACAGACAGAAAAGCTGTTTACAATTACAATATGTACCCACAAGCAGCCCCCAAGAAAGGGGCCTATGGCGGGGGTCGAACGATAAGTTGTATCTGAGATATTTGTTAAGGAGAACTAGAACTAGAACCCCCAGGAGGCGACCTGGTAATTTTGCCTAGCCCAGGCTTAGTAGTATAAGCTACCTAGGTAGGAATCTTTAACGTGTACCTGACATCGTACAGGCACGGGTCCCACGGCTTTACTTCCATTCCGAAGGAAGGCGCGTTAATTTTATGTATGCGTTTAGTTTATGTATGCTGGACATGTCGTATTTTTTATTTACAAAAAAATCTTGCATCGAAAGAAATATCTCCCAAAAACCTAAATTAGAAAAATTAAGAATTCTCCACAAAATGTGAAGCAAAGGAGCCAGTATTGTGCTGATTAATAGCAGGAGTGGACATCCATTTCTATAACTACGTTACCATTGCTCAAAGTTGGAATCAATTCTATCCTATCTTTTCATTTTTATAAAACGACAATGTCTTTAATATTTACAACTTTCAACACATCACTGTTACAAAGACCGTCTCTAGCTGAATATTGGTAATGCTTCTCTATCGAATGTTCCACGACTCCAACTCTCTTTTAAACATTGCCATACCACCATGGCTCGAGATTACACTAGCGGCAATATAACGGGATTATAAATTGTGATAATCAAAATAACGTTTAGAAATCAGAGATTATCTTAAGATGCAATGGGACAGAGTGTCTCCCAATTAGAACATCTCACGAAAGATCCTAAAATTTGGAATTCATGTGAGGCAACCACCACGAGCAAACCTCAGTAGCGAAACAAAAACGAAAATTGATAACACAGGAAGCGCTCCGCGCCGGGAACACACAATAACAACAATAATAATAAAAAAAATCTAATAGGAGCAGAACCTCAATTCAGATTCGTCGTCAATCGCGAACAACCACCACCATTCAGTTCCAATTTCTACGGGCGTCGTTGTTGGCTGTTGTTGTTCGGAGCAGAGAAGCTGTCGACCGACTGGAGACTTTCGATGATGATTCTCTCCGTAACACAAAAAACACACCTGCCCGTGATTACTAGGTTGAACACTTTGATACGGCAGCACACCTGTGGGATCTACGAGGTGGGAAAAAATCGGGAGCGCGCGCACTTGGAATGCGTGCTCAAAATTCTGCTACACTGTATATAGTGCCAAATTATCGCAATGGCGATAAAATTTGTCTTCTGTATCCGTTAACAGTCTGCGGGCGGTGGGGCTGAAATTCGACTGATCTGTCGAAACTGAGCGTCTGATTCGGAACCACCCTACCATGGCTTCAGACACTTAGGAACTTAGAAATACCTAGTTAAAGCGTGGATTTTTGCCACAGCGACATTTGAACCACATATGCTCCAATCCGAACAGTTTTAAACCAAACATCCGTTTAAATAAAACAGGATCTCTGATTGTGCTTCGAACTTCTGTGGTTGAATCAGGATCCAATCAAAAATTTTGATGATCAAAATTTTTGAAACGCCTGAAGAGCGTACTTTGATTTTCCCTTCCTCAACTAAGCATATTTTTATCCTTTTAGATAATTTATTTTCACCTTTGAGAATATTCAGTGAATTCCATAATTTCCTAACCACCCAACATCCATAGCTGTACTAGCATCTCTTACTTTCAAATGTTACACAATTACGTTTCCGCTTTCAATTCGCACCCCGGCAAAACGCTCTTACAGAAAAGATTAGGATCCCCAGAAAACATCGATATCGTCCTGACCGATCCATTCCATGAATTGTCTGTCTGCTACAACATTTAACGAATGAATTTCATGTAGGTAGGAATTACAAATTTATTGGCCAATATTCATTCCATGATCTCCATTTAAAATGGCATCATAATTCATCATTATTGCCAAACGGTTTCGAGACGGTCTTTAAAATTCGTTACAATAAAGACGTCAGATCGATTCAAGCTGCAATTTAAAATTTAAAATCAAACGTCGGAACTTTACGTCTAGTTCTTTTTGGGGGTTCAGTGAATTTGTGCACGCAAGCCAACCTTAATTTATACCACTAATAATTAAAAATCACAAATTTAGTTGCCCGGGACAACCCATAGATGGCACCCTAACACCTGCAAGCTCGAAAATCGGAAAAGACTGGGAGGAGAAGCCTCAGCGCATACAGGTAAACAACTCGGTTAACATTTAAATTGAGGCCACGGACGCGAAAGCGATGAAGCCACATTTCATCTCACTCAACCGCAGCCTAATTCATCATTGAATATCACAATTTTTGTCGATATCTACAATACATGAAAAAACACCATTCAAATCAATGCGATTCCGATGTTATTTTTTTTTATAAATTGTTACCAAAATTTATTAGGTTTCGCTGATGGGCAGACCTGCAATGGCAAAGTGCAATAGGCATGTAGCGCCAAGCTATCACCAAGAGGTAGATTTTTGCATTTCTTTGATTTTTTTTCTTCATATTTTAATCCACTGTAGTCACTGCACTACAGGATTTTCTGTACCCCTCTTGGTGCTTAGGCACTATGTGAGGGGCACATTTTCACCAGTAACCCGGGATTTTAAGTATAGGGGCAGTTTTTGCAGCCGAAATCCAGATATAATTCAATTTACGCTAGTGTTCATTAGCAGGCACCGGCATGGTCATAAAAGAACAATTTTAAATTCCAATTTATGATAATTTTTATTATTATTATTAAATCTTTATTGCCACTTGGCAAGACGCGAAAGACAAGCTCAATTGACCATTGGGAGATTTCTCTGGGATTGGGAAACGTTTCAGGAGTTACAATTTGTGTCTACTGTTAGCCAAACGTGGTCGTGTCAATTTAGCAATTGGTGCAATACAGAGTATAGTTCCAGCGAAAGGTGATTAGATATCCGAAATGTCACCAAAAATTACCGCTAGGATCGCCCCGCCCACGCAATGAAATTGTCTACTCGTGACGAAGTATAACTTACCCTTTCCTCCTCCTCGATTTTGGCACGGGCAGCATCCTGTTTGGCCTTCTTCTGGGCCAACTTCCGGTTCTTCTCTTCCTCCTTGAATCGCTGAACCCTCGGGTCGCAGGCGTAGCTGTTATCTGCAGGTGAACAAGAAACCGGAAAGATTTAGTTACTTGCACGAGAACTATGTGAACACTATTGGTGCATATATTTGACTCAATTAATTATACATTGCATTGACCAACATAATTATATTTTGTCCAGGCAGTGACAGAGAATAAGCCACCTCGTTCCATTTTCCTATGGATGACCTCCATCATAAGCATTCTAAAGTCGGAATAACCTATAATGTCCACATTTTATAACTTAGCTTTTAAAAAAATCAATAAATATGATACAATGACATTTCAATGTGCTAGTTTTGTTACTAGAATAAATTTGGTGCCGTTCACCTCGGTGAAAAACAGATCACCAATGCCACCACAATTCCTCGGATGACACGTGGTCTCTCCACCACCACCACCACCACATAAATAAGCAACATTAACAAGTCACGTCAGTCCAGCAGATGTTCCAATGGATGACGGCCGGCCGAAGAGCAGGCGCCAACCCCCCCCCCCCCCCCCGCGTGCCTTAGCTAAATGGAGGAGAGTTCGAATGAAAAGACTAAATCTCAATTGAGCACACAATCCTGACTGATGAGGCGGCATTGTCGCCACTCGCAGCAGATTGCGATCATTTAAGGTGTGCAACCTGGTTCTTCCTTTCGAACGTGAACACCTGAATGAAGCGGCGCCACAGTATCAGAAACCGCGTGGGAGCCCGACCACGCCAATTAGGTTTAATTTCTCATTTCTGGGAATTCCACACTGCCCCGGACCTACCTTTAGAGCACCAGATACCGAAACAGAACATTTGGCGTCACTCAAAAACAATTCAATTGTCAAAAGTGTTCAAATGTCTTACGCAAGCGCAGGCTAAACAACTTTAAAAAAATCTGTTATCTGTTTTTGGATTGGCTCATTTTGTCCCGGGCCCTTTCGCCTAGTCACTTTACGTATAAAGAAAACTTTCGTATGGGTCGAAAAATCTTCGGTTAATGGCGCACGTTTACGTCTGTGGTGGCCATTTCCATTTTCAAGATTTTACTGTAATTGGTTGGGAACACCATCGCTATGTCAAATGCTCGAACAGTAAGAAGGGTTTGAACCCACGACCCTCCTCTAATCAGTAAACATAATCTTCAACCGCCGAATTCATCGGGGGAAGGTCACAGGCTACACAGACTAACTGTTGGACTAATCTATCGGATCTATTGTTCAATCACAAGTTGCGTCAGTAAGATCCCGAACACGCACAGAATTACTGCCTATAAAAATATTTTTGAAACTAATTCGAAATAAACACCGACAATTAATTACGCGAGGAAGCGAGGGTATATGAAACCCCCGTTCTCTTCCACGCATCTCATTCTTTCAAGGCCCTCATTTGGTTCGCAGATGGAAGCGCCCAACCCCTCCTCCATCTATTATTCCAATTTTCATTTCAAAACAGACAGGCAGAGTCAGATTTTGACACACAAAAACGGGGCGAAAGCCAAGCAAAATTCTTAGGGGATGGACTGCCAAAATTGAAGCGGTCAGCCATTTCCAATTATATTTTTTGGGGAAAAAAGCGTGACCGCCACTCATACAGTGTGGCAGGATGAAGGGGTGAGATACTGGTACGTGCCATCACAAAAACCATCGCTTTCGAATTTGTGGCCATATATACCACCATCATATATTTTAAACAAACGTAAAGGTGAGGCCATATCTCTTGATTCAGTCGAAATTACTTGCCGCTTTTATAAATACCAATTTTATAAATCCTCGACTGATAAAAAGGAATATTGAACCTCACATCGCCAGATAAACCAATTGGCAAGGTCGAGTTGACTGGAAATAGATCAAATGTCTTTTCCAACGCCAACAACAATCATCAATTGATTACCTAGAGTTCTCATAGAAATTCTGTCGCACCAATTGTGCACGACTGCGCAACAACAATGAATTGACTATACACACGAAATCGCAAATATCAGAGCAGCCTAAAATTTTACTAAAAAAACTCATGGAAATTATTTTTTCGTTAGAAAAAAAAATGAGAATCGAGTATATATAATAGGCCAAAGAAGCTTTCACTCGAAATAAAAAGAACACACAGGTGAGTCGTGCCTTGTACTTGAAGCACTCGACTTGAGGATAAAGTGTTACAAGAAATAACAATAATAATAAAAAAATAGAATAATCTGCTTCAGAACCAACCTCACGGGACAACCAAATTATTTTATGCGTTCCATACATGGTCCGGTCAGGATGCCTTCCCAAAATCAGAATTGCGGGACATTCTCAGAACATAAGACGCACAAGCACCATCCGAATATTTACATAACGCGATTCCCTAAAATCTTATTCTCTTATCTTCGATCGTTTGGGCGTTTATTTTCGAGCAAATTTAATAGAGGATTTGAGTGATCCCTAGGTACATGTATATTGTGATCTCTTCGGTTCCTCATGTTTTCGTTTGTTCTCTCCCACATGGGGGATGTTTGTCTTCTGCAACTAGATTAGCTATGCAGTGAATCAACCCTTAATAAGGGTGGACCCTTATATAACGCTCCTAGCGTCAAAAGGGTCTGCAAAACGCGCATGATAATTATCTAATGCACTAAATTTGTACTCCTTGTTCTACATTCAATTATGCTGAAATATAAAAAAAATAGAAAAGACCGTACTGGCGTTATACCCTTGAAAATATTGAGTAAATACAGGAACACCCGAGAACAGCAAACAGAAATTGGGCGCAACATACCAGTCATGCCATCTGAGATTAGAACTCCACCAACACTTCAACTTATTTTATTTATTTAAAAATAACAACTTCCTGAACCGTATACGAGTATTTCTGATTTCCCCTTCGACGCACGGTTGAAAAATCAAGTAGATACATTTTGACAAAACCTCGTGGCCAAGCAATACTTTTCATTGTTTGATTTTTTTTTAAACTTCGGAATTCATAGTCACTTCAGCAATTTTAATCGAAATAGCATTGTACGATTCAACCTTGCATGACCAGACACGCAGCAGATCCGAGATTCACGAGGTCCGAATTTAAATTCCTCAGAAATACCTGCACTGGTAAAGGTGTAATATTAATGATAACAGCGTCCAGAAGAAGAAAAAAACAACAGTGAATCGGTTAGCGGATGAGCTAAGTTGAATTCGACTCTTTGTCAAGGGATCGGAATTACCATTGTTCGAACATTGGAAGTTTTTTCCGCGTCAGAGCAACAACTGCCAATTCTCGAAAATTCTTTGGAGCAAGAAAAAAATCGTAATTTCTATTTCTGTACACTGTGCAGTCTGAATAATAATTTTTTTTACCCTTTCGTCCGATAGATCGTGATGAGCGAGCATGGGTGGCGGCGAAAGGCGAGAAAACTTTCACTATTTGACCCCCATCCCCCGCCACTTCTCCATCCATTTGTAAAAGTGCTCCCAACAACGTGTATTGGTGGTGCCGGTTGTGGCCCACAGCCCCCAATCACACGCCGGGTTACAACGGGGGATGACGCCACCGTTCCCCGTTTTACAGTTCACAGGTAACCTTGCATCTCACTCGAAAGGATTGTATAGATTTGACACGTTTTCAGTTCCCCCCCCCCTACTCCTCGTCCTCCTCCCCCAACCCACACTCTGTTCGCCGGCCGGAGCAACCATTACACGTCGACTTCCAACGTAATTCGCAAATAGAAACGATTAATAATGTAAAGGCCTCGGAATCCGATATCAAAAATGCCACCACCACCACCCACGAAACCGTGCACTAATCGCGATGAAGGACCGACGGTTCTCCTCAGGAATATCAGCTTCACCCACCGATTCAGTGACATCGATTCGAACTCGTAAACGTTTCCCTTGATTTTAATGAAATAAAATGTCGATTTCGAGACAGCTCAAGTTGGAAGACAACGGAGTGGCGAACTCCAGACAATAATAATAACACTAACACTTGGTTGCTTGCGTTTGTATTTAAATGCAGGTGATGGCCTGGGTTCAAGTGTCGCACCATCAGTCTATCTTCCGGTTTATGTATTCGGTAATTAAACTTTGATCCTGCAACTACACCAATGATTACCTTTAAATTATTTTTAGTCACTGTATAGCACTACAGAATTTTTCTGTGACCCTCTTGGTGCTTAGGCACTATACGAGAGACACATTATCACCAGTACCCCGGGATCGAAAAATCGAGAGCCCGTGCCGGGAATCGAACCCGGGACAGCCGAGCCACAGTCCACCTGTAAACGTTTCGCTTCTTTAGTTACAATTTTGTTGGGTTGGCTATAATTTTTCCAATAAAATGCTTGCCAATTTCCTGAAATTGGTGTGGAAACTGTGTGGCATCTGACAACTAAGTAGACAACCCCTATTTCATTATAAATTTATTATGAATATTTTATTTTATTAAGTAGACAATCGATTAAAAAAAAGGTAAATGGGTAAATTGCGGCCTTTTACCAAAAGGTACACGACAATTAAAACACGCCATGCCGGATTATTTTCAAATTTTGTTGTCTAGTTTTTCTTTTCCAATGACTTATTTTAATATCGACAAAGTATTTATTGGTCTTTGACGCTTCGGCGTCACATCTTCTTGACTACACGAAAAAAGCGTAATCTCACATTAAAAATTCTACGTCAAAGTACATACTGTGATAGTCCACCTGTAATAATTACACGTCTACACAGAATCCTGTGGCCTATCCATTCTTACGGCACCGGAGAAACTCTGCCGCATCCGCTCCTTTGATGACAAATATTTCCGGCCAGGCGCAACCACAATCACAATGCCGTTAACAGCCAGGCACGGGCCCACCATAAATAAGAATGTGCCAAAAAGGAGAAAAAAAAATGGTGGCTCGGGACAATAGAGGCTTGTACACACCAGGGGAGGTGCTAGGGGGTGGAAGGCCGAACGGGGTAAACCACCAAAACAGCTGATCAGAAGTGATCCACAGATAATCCGGCCGCCAACTGGAGGCGCTTCTCTTTTTCGTCTCGCAGTTGGTGGTTCGACAGGTTGGGGTCGAGAGAGGATTAATTCTTTCGTGATCGGGACGGGACGACGGCGCCATTTCTTTTACATGGGACGGCTCTAGCCGAATGGGATCTGCTCTACAGCGGGAACGGCGCTTGAATACAAGAAATACGATAAACGTAATTCAAAATAGTTTTTCTTTTTAAAGATGCAAAAAGAGTCGGCTTTCCCCGGCCATCTCGGAGCGCAAGAACATTTTGACCCAGCTTGATTTGCCTCTTGAATCTTTTTCTATTTTGTTTAAAATCAACTGTAGCCAGCCGTATTACAGGCGCTACGTCCCCTCATGGTGCTTAGGCACTATGCGAGGGGAACGACCAGTACCCCGGGATCGACATTTTCGAGAGCCCGCGCCGGGAATCGAACCCGGGACCGCCGAGCCACAGTCAGTCGCTAAATCAACTGCGCCACGACGAGTCGTCCTTATTATAGACTGCGCTGTTCGGAACAAGCTCTCCGATGCATTTCAGTTCGTTAATTCCAATTTGCAATCAATCACCCGAAATTCCTAGTCCCAGTGCTGTGTCCTGGGCAAATTGTCCATGCATTTTCAATCACAGAATCGTAGGTGGCTGGGACCGTATAAAAACGCAAAAAGTTTCAATCTAATCACAAAAAAGGGGGCTTAAAAAAAAAGAAATGTCGGTATCGAGCGAGCAAACACAGAGAATGGCCGCGATGAATCGAGAATGCGCAGCTGGTTGAACTACTCTCCAGGTAGAACTCGGTAGGTGAGAGGAGAAGATAGATGGATTGGAGGCGCCATTACCGTCACAGCGTGAGTCTGCGGGGGCACAACAGGAAGCGCTGGTCGCGGTGCAAGCTCACCGCGATCACTCTCTATTTAGCAGAACACGTGGCATGAAAGGTAGCGAAAAAGGTGCTGCCCCCCACCGCCACCAATGGCCTTTACCATTTTTTTAAAATGAAGGTTGGCGTTACCAAAACGGTCCACCCGTTGGCCCGGATTGGTCTCTGTAGTCTTTCCTTTGTTACTTACTGGCAAATGCCTCGCTCGCATAAAGGAAGTTCCACAACAAAAATTATTTTGATCTGGGGGGTTCCCAACGATCTGTTCTTTGCATCAAACTGAAACATCATTTATCCCATCCGGCGTACCTTCAGGGATATCATTTTCAAATTTAGTCAAACGATCGAATTTTATGTTGCTGCACAGATGAACAATCGCCAGGAAACAGCCGAAATATCTGCTAATATTTTGCGATTTTATAACTACAAGAAGGGTGCCCGGCTTTGCCTGGGTTTACAGTAACCACCAATGAAATAAAAAATTAATTGTTTAAATTTACC
>JAQGBY010002678.1:0-21919 GCA_034698785.1 Mycogona germanica | reverse complement strand
ACTATTATTATATTAGAAGGGTTTCGCCAACTCTTATCGCCTTTTTGGGTATGCGTCCAGCATTCCGTTCATCCCTAATTAACTACTTGCTTGCGAAATATTTCATACTCTGTGTATGGTACAGAGTACTGTAGCACACGCACAGACCATTTCCTAAATCCGAACTCGCACGGTTAAAGCTGAGCAAGACTACAGTATATAGCCACATTCTGAAGAGGCCGACGGCGATATTGCATTAATGAATACAGCAATCGGGGATCTCGACGCGATATGACAATTATAAAACAGCTGAGAGCGCTCCAAAAATAATTCCTCGTTAGTGGCCAATTCGGTTGCCAAAATGCCGAGCAAAGAAAAAGATGGCAGGTGCGAATAGTGAGGTCTCCCCCTCCCCTATGGGTTGTTCGACAAAAGCAAGACAATTACAAAGCCAGATAAATCATGTGATTTAAAACATTAGACACCCGATTCATTAATCTTAAGATAAAGTAGACATAAAAAAAAATCATTTTTCTGAATACGAAAATCACTCCGGGAAACGCAGTTCCACAAGCAAGATTTCTTTATAATTAAGTTAATCTAAATGTGTGTGGTGTTACGGAACTGTTTGTCCCGGGCCGGGAATCGAACTCGGAACCGTCGCAACACAATTCAGTTCTTCACCAACAGGGCTACAACATAGGATTGCGAATATTGTCTGCCTCCAATTCGATTACAATTTCATTATAAAGTTCCACAGAGTAAGGTGGGGTTATGATAGCAATTTCACTAATAAAATTAACCGATAATTGTAATTTTCTCGAGAAATTAAATATTTGATAGTACGAGTATTCCGAATTATGGGCATCGATCCAAATAACACACGTAAAGCGAATAGTCAATTCTGAATAATAAATAATAACAAATTGCAAAATATTGTCATGAAAAATACTTGAGTCACGCTGACATAGGTGGAAGCGAAGTGGAACCAGTACGGCAGAATCGCTGCCATACGTGACCTGCCTCATCACAGCCACGCCCCCTCTACCACCACTCACCAGAAAATTGCCACCTTCAATATAAAGGAGGGGGTGTAAAAGCATCAGCAGAGTGGTGAGAGAGGTGGGAGTGGCGGTGGCCATCCAACTTTAATAAAACCACGGGGAATCGAAATTGAACGAGACCGTGCGTAAATGACTAACGCGTTTTCATGATGATGATGATGAAAGAACTGACAATGACGAGGGACAAGATAGGTCGCCATATAGATCCAACTACAGCTGACATTCGAAGCTGTGACCAGTTGGCACCAAACGCGTTAATTAATATCTATCGTTCTTCAGTGTCTTTAACAGAAGAAATTGCTACCAACAATAATTACATTAGACAGCTGAACGAAATATTGAATTCTCATTCGCGCTTTACACGATCATCAGAACCAATGATCGTGGCATATGGTCCCAACTGTCGCCGATAAGGGTCGCATTAACAAACGCATTCCAACTAGCAAATTGGCAGAATCACGAATCACGCTAATTTATTTGTTCGTGCGTTGCACACGATGCGACGTACTGTATTGCACTGTATGTCAATCAGATCTGCATCGACATTAAATGATGTGACAAAACCACAACACAAAAAAAATCCAGCAATGGCACACCTGTTAGATGACGATGGTATGAAAAAAGTGGACGGTTCGTGTTCCCTAAACGTAACAAAACAACGGAGGAAAGAACTCTCAATTAATTGGACCTATACGCACGCGATCCACCCGGGGGTGGATCACGCGAAAGTCCATTACAGACGAGGCCACCACCTACAGGAATATCAGTCTACCCCGCCCATGGGCGCACATCCGATCCGTCGACACTCATTAACTTGATGCAAACTATTACAGTAGAACAACTACTAAACTGGATACTGCGCAATTGTTAATTTAAATTGACTATATCTGGATATCTGAAGTTCGCCACTTTCGTCCTCCGCCACCCTAGAATAGACATCCCATTTTTTAAGGACATTCTTTTTTATATGGACTCAAGAGTCTAACAGGGATAGCAATTGGATGTCGTTGAACGCAGGCCTTCGTGGCTTGATCCTGATTAGCAAAAGCAACTGCAGACGTCGGACAATTTACTCAAATCAATGATATTCCATTCGCCAGCACGTCGGCTTTTCTAAACCTGACATGGCTCTACTTACACACGCACGCATATATTGGATTTATCAATTCTTAATGATATGCATTTTAGTCAGACATCGCGTCGGTGGGCAGTACGCACGCAACGATCGACACGAGAATTTGTGACGTCATCTAAGATGACGCCATCCCCAGTGTGCGTGTGCACGCCCCTGGTAATACAAA
Organism: Mycogona germanica; assembly: GCA_034698785.1. Taxonomy (NCBI): domain Eukaryota; kingdom Metazoa; phylum Arthropoda; class Diplopoda; order Chordeumatida; family Chordeumatidae; genus Mycogona; species Mycogona germanica. Next base: position 19,575 of record JAQGBY010002678.1, on the reverse strand, counting down.
AAATTATAAACCGAATGCTAATTTGTAGTAGAATTAACACGTAGCTAAGAATATACGCAGCGAATGGAATATCTAGCTTATGAACCCGATATGAGAACTAATACCAAATAATTAGTTGTTTGCATTAGACCTGGGGGTCCATTTTGGACTCGATCTTCTTCTGTTCTCCACTGACGATGATTGAGTCCAAAATGGGCCCCCCTGGTGATATTCCAATTGTCACACTGGAGTCACTTCAACTGGTCAGGGAGACAAATTTTTATTCGATTTCGAATCAATAATTCAGAAAAGTGTAGTGGAACACACTGGTGTAAATAAATTGAAAAAAAAAACAATGAACAGAACATGAAAATCAATAGAAATTTCATACTTTGAAATAATAAAATAATCTATAGCAACACAATCACGGAGGTGCTAATGTGCTACAGGTATTGTTACATTGTGATGTATCCAGTTTACGACGACCATCGAGTTGGCAAGACTCGAAAATGCACGAAGCAAATAAAAACGAAATTTTGCGATAACAACTGAACTGAACGCGCCACTGAAACAAGTCGCGATGGGGAAGAGAACAGCAAACTTTGTCCTCGTGTTTTGAAAACGGCGAACGCCTAAAGCAGAACTGGGAAAACGAAACAGCTTCGGCGATTGTCTTCCAAATTCCAGACTTCTAACGAAGACAATATCAAGGCCAATTTCCAAGAGAAACGTACAGACTAAGTGCAATCTAAATACATTTTACTTTAAATCCTCCTATTTTATGAGCACGCCTTCGAGGAACCGTTCGTTGTTCACAGTATACTGTAGAATAGCGGGAGAATAGCGGGAGAATTTATGGTCTCGAGTGAAACAATGATATTTTTCAGAATTGGTGGATTTGGGACAGCACCCAATGAAAAATGATTTTCGTCCGGTCTGTTCCGGCACTCCCGTTTTTATTGAAAAATGATATGTTTACTTGACGTTGATGATGCTGCTAGCACAGTCTATAACAGAAATATGAATCAATTTTAATGAGCAACAGTGATCCGCAAACTAATTTCGATATATTTTCGTCTAGCCCGCTAAGCCAGACCGCGTGAGTCCACTCGTAAAAGCGATGAGGCGCCGAGCCACTCTTACTTCCACTTCCCCTCCCTCCCCCCCAGGCTCAGCTGCACTCGTGGTAAGGAAATATTGAATTAATGGCTCACCAATAATTAATAATGGCGAGAGTGGGGCGTGTGCTGGCAATTTTCTGGCTGGCTGCAGTGACTTACATGTATAGACGCGCAAACACACTGAATATACCAAAGATTTCTGCAACTGAGATAACTCACGCGATTGCATTCCGATCTTGGCGCGGATTTTATGTAACGGAACAAACGAAATGCTATACAGTTGTGTGGCGTAATAAACAAAGGGTGACCGATTAAAAGGTTAAGAGCAACTACAGAAAATAAACATCATAACGCAATTTTAACGATCTATATAATCTGTACCGAACCAACTAATTCTCTGATAAGCTATCAGGCCATCAATACAAGAGTACATGTACATTCTAACAGAAAAGGAACTAATGAAAAACGCTGAAACGAGAATAGAAAACACAGTCTTATTTTCTTCGAAGTTCCACTGTACGCTAATTTGCATGAATTTCATGGATTTTTATAAGTTGAAAAAGAGTTTCGCGCGATAAATAGAGGCACCGAATAAAAAAAAACATGTGGGATTTCTCACGAGCCTCGTTACGTTTTAATATCCCGAGCAAATTTTGCACCCTTCGTTGCGCGACGTCAGATTGTAACCCAGTCTGACGGTGATACGCGACTCTTTATCCCTGTATATTAAATATTAAAAAATGGGTTTGCGGGATCTATTCGCGAAGAGCGAGAGAGAGTGCGAGGCAGACTCCTTCCCTTACACACTTTAATAAAGAGCGAGAGAATGAGAGAAAAAATGTAGCCGGAACGCCATTCTAATCGAAAACTAATTATGGTGACCGCCTACGGCATCTTGATGAAAAACGATACGTCTGCGCCGTCGCCTCTGTACCCCATTCCCCTTAATTTATCAACCACCCCTTTCTATAAACACCGACTGCTCCCAAGGAACATGGTAAGCTCTAAACATTTCTAATTTCGTTGTGTATTGACTGATTAGAATTGGCAAACCCTTCTAGCCCAACTGCGCTTTGTTAGTGGCAGGGGCTCAGGACACACAGCGGCTGAGCATTTTGGTTTTATCACGAATTTTTCTTCTAAAAAATAAATTAACGATTATATAAAAAATTGCGACACATTTACTCAAATAGACGCCCACACTGCCCACTAAACAGGCAAATTTCATTGTATTTCTTACCAATATAATAGGAAGAAGAACGTCTGGATTATATTCAATAAAATGGGGATTGTGTCCCGGGCACAATCCCCATTTATATTTTCTTACGTTTACCTTTTTAATTTTAGAAATAAAGTTGATGAGATTTTCTTGCAAAATAAAACCTCACCAAACTTGTGTTTTATAAAATAAAATGTATAATAATACATTTTATTATATAATATCAAATGTCATTATGTATAATGTCAAAAAAACAACAACAAACTGTAGTGATATTACACTACAGTGAATAAAAAATAAATAAATAAAACTTTTAACTGAAGTTTAGCGGCAAATTCGCGGCACTCTTATGACGTGCCTCGATTCACCAAACCCCTGGAATCGAATAAACGAGTGGACACAACAATTTAAATCCAGAATGCTCGAATAGACAACTTGCTGCTTAACCAACAAGATTTAATTAATATCCCTGTTGAATAAGAAACTAATTCAGTCGAGCAACCGGCACTTGTATGAAAAATTTTGACCATAAAAATATAAATGCTAAATGCCCCAGTGAATAATTTTCCCGTCTAATGATTTTAATTCAACTAGCGAGTTTTAATGAATATCCTTATGGATAGGGAAAATAACAGCTTTATTAATTTCTCCTACACCTACACGCAATTGCAAAGTCAAAACAAGTGAAGTGTGACTGAAGGCTAAAACCATGCACTGTGTCCAGGGCGCCAATTTTTCTAAAGAAGGCCCTGCCCTTCGCAGACAAACAGACTGTGCTGACAGCAACCGCCCCCCCCCCATCATGCCCCACCACCGACCGTAATTCCCTATCTCGCCGTTTCATTTCCCCCACGTCTTCGCCAATGGACTGGCCCGCAATGCACTTGTGATCGTAAGTGTCTGCAATATGGCAGCCGATATGGAGCCGCAGGGAACGCAGAAATCAATAGAAACGGGGCAACGGATCTCCCCTCGTCCCGCCCCCGCCCGCACAGACTGCACGTGTGTACGCACGTAAGCCCACACGCACAAGCAGCGCGCGGCAAAGGCTGTGTGGGCCTGAAGAGTGTGGGCTCTCCCTGTGTGTCGTCGCACAGACCGGCCGGCTGGCTGGCAGAATGCCTTCAAAAAAGGATCCTCGCCGGGCGTAAAAATAAAGAAATAACTTGGAACCGGATTGTGCTAAAAATAGAAAAATAGTTGGCCCCATAATATTCGCGAATAAAATCCGGCCAAGTCTCGGAAACTCAGTGGTCGAAGAACGCTGAACATTAAAAACTGTTTGGGCATCAATTCAATTGATCGACAGAAATATTGAATTTATCACTAAAAAAATTTTAAAAATGACAAACTAAATATTAACAGTTTAGTACAGGCGCACAGTTTGATCAGACAAGTGAATAATTGCCTGCGGTATTTGCCATACTCATACCAGACATCTGAGCAAAATTTAAACAGATATTTAAGCAATAAAAACCCAACTTCTAAACGCTGGAGTTGGAACGCCTAAAAATTCCTTTTCATAAGTTCTGCCAAACTATAAACGTTGTTGTGCCCACCTGTGTTCCTCGAGCGCCACCTACGTAATTTCTTTCCTTCAAAAACATCGCCGAAACGGTGGTGGAAAATATTTCATCTGCTTCTCGAAAGGTGGCGACAGGTGACATAAAATATTTTGTAGACTAGAGACTCAATCAACCATTAATGTTCCCGCGCTGTGAAAAACAGGCCGAAATGAATGCAAGTACATTTGTAATGTCCGAACATCGAGCATCAATTGAAAATCGCCTGGAACACCAGTCAATAATTGCTATCGGGGTTATTTTTAATTTTTATGTTGTCACAATTAAATGTCATTGTCACAAAAATATTTTCTAAACGCCATTCAAAAAATAAAATAGTTGTTGTTCCGTTGTTAGACACGCACGAGCGACACCTTAAAAGTAAAATAATTTTGCCAAAACTTTCTCAGAAGAGAAGTTTATCTGCCTTTTCCTTTCTTCGGAGCTAATTCTAGACCTTTGATATATTTCTTGGGAATCTTTTAGTCATCGAGTAACAATTTCGCCAAAAATATGACCTGGTTTCCCTGGATCAAAATTTGGCATCGATCAACTTTTCTATTCTGTTCTAAATCACGATCTTTAAATAACCTAACAATCCGGCCATTAGAAAATAACGGACGACGGAGGAAAGGGCGCATCAGGCGCTGGAAGGCGTTCCGAGGTGCACGTGCGAGTTATCCCACCCCCATGCCCCTCCCTCCCTTCTTCCATTTTCTTCGCCGGGAGTTTCGATCGAAAGCTTATAGTGGGGGTGGCGGCGTTGAATAAGGAGGCCGGTGGTGGTGATGGTGGAAGATGGGGGGAGGTTGGGGTGAAGTTTGGTCGTCTATTTTGAGACGCGCCCGCGCGCGCGATGAACGAGAACGCGAGGATGACTTGTTATACGGTTCACGATCGAAGCATTGCGGCAAAAAGGAACCGGCACGAGCGCGCGCGCCAAGCCGCCGGCCCTATGACATTTCGCACATTTATGCGCCAGAGACCGGCCATTACACTTCTTCCATTAAAAATAAAATATATCTAAGCAAACCTGCAATTTAAAGCATACCCAATGAATATAAATATATCTGAATTATCAGATACAACGATCGTTTTTCAGAATAAACGTACGTATAAACGTATATGCTCTTCTCGAGAAGCAGCAGCTCTGGCCTTATTTTTATAACGAAACTAAGCCATCGAACCACGCAAAACTGACCAATAACTGAAACATATTTTCCCCACATACCTGCAAGAATCTAAAATAAAATTCAAGATGATTGTTAGAAATGAAAATCTTAGCATCCAGAGTGTTCCATGGTCGCGGTGAACCAACGTATAACCTAACCTTCTGTGAGTTCAAAGTATCATCATCTCACTTAAAAAGAGTGCCATCACCACGTCGATAACCGTTGTCAACATGTAGTACGTAATAACACACAACAGACTTACATTTTTGAGACGATCTTTCGATCTAGCTTTCAATGCGTTTTTGAATGGAGCGCGGGTCTCAGAATGGTAAAGATCAAATGCCGTCCAACCGCCCCCTGCATGAAGCCCAAAAAAATCCTATTCAATATCGGAAGCGGAATTTTTTTTAAGGCAAAGTGGTTTGCCGAAAAAAATAATGGCACACATCGGAATTTTGTCTCAGCAGCACTGCGCGAGCTAAGTCGAAAGGAGGAAAGAGGCGATCGGAAATACTTCGACCTTTAATTCGCTACACAATCGATTGTGAATTCAAGATTTGAAAAATGCCCAAATGCCATCGCTGCTGCACAAGTTATTATAAAGGCGCAAAAACTATCGGGGCACCGGGATAAACGAGTACAATGCATACTTGCAAGGAGGAAAGACACTTGACAACTCCTACAAAAACAAACTTTCTTACTTTTGAGATGCTTAAACAAAAATGACGAATAAATAAAAAAGGGGTAAAAGATGGAACTACGAAATGCAAATGAGATTCAAATAGTCACAAGTCCATTTTGATGCAATCTTTGATTTCCATTCATTCTTATGATTTGAACTTTTTAAGCTCTCATGTACTTCATTGAGTTTATATTGATCATTGATTTTTTATTTAGAAAAAAATAATCAAGGCATTGTCGAACATAAATGAGTGTAATAACAGTGTCAACATAACCCATCTAGCATTTCAGTAATCCTTCACATACAGGACAGTACTTGGAAACACGTAAAACGAATAGCATTACAAAAAGCTCCCCCTGATGTTGTACCGCAATGCACATCACTTTTCTCCTTTTCCTGAAGCTCTATTCTAAATTTGTATTCGGGCAGAGACGATGATCGTCGAACCAGTTACGTACGTCGCTAGTGTTTTAGAAAATCAAAACTTATGTTAGATATCCAGACACCCGCGGCGGCAATTCTTTTTTGTCGATTTTGTAACGGAAATAAAGTGTGTCTCCCCCCCTCTGGCCTAGCCGGACCAACAATCGGTTCCCATAAGCTTACACCATTTAGAGCATCGAGCATGACGACCCATTGTTCGGCGAATCGGACGGTGGCGCTCCACCAATGTTAGAAACGAATGAAGAAGAAAAGAGGAATAGACGAGAGGGAAACAGGGGAGAAAAAAGGAACAAGAAACGACGCCAGGGTTTGCTCGAAATGGGATCATAGGAAATCCGACAGCAGGACGATAAAATAACAAAATGGTTTTAGAGTAGGCCATCTCCGTGTAGATAACGTAAAAGACGGGGCGCTTAGAGACGATGCCGCATCGTGCGACAAAGAAAGCTACCATTAAATTAAACAACAGAAATGGTACCAGGAGTAAGAGATACACACGTATTATTCCTTCGCTATCGCGTCCCCCTTTCCCCCCACCACCTCGTGAAAAGACTTAGAAATGTGACAACGCTGTTCGCGAAATCCGAAACGACTTGTCGCCAAAACAAAAATAAATGATTAACGGAAATACGCCGGGGCATGAGAGATTCCAATAAAGCCTCCAGCTAGCAATGACGCATCTATCATCCTAATTACGAGTCGCAATATGACCACTGGCTCACTGAGTACTGGTGCCCTCTGGTGCTGCTCTAAAACAATCACTTGGTTCGTTTCAGTTACCATATCGGATGATCGGAGAACTATCGATTTTATTTAGTGACAAGATTTAGATACAAGAATTTGAACCTGCCGTCGCCTAATAATGAGATGTGCGCTACCCAGTAATAAGGCGCAACGCCCATGGATAGAAATGATCTTTCGGCAATAAAATTAATTCTCTCACAATATTTTTAATCACAAACCAAAATTATTACAGTAGAAATGAGTTGGTATTTTTTGTACATAAGTGTAAAAAACGGTTTGTTTTCGCAGTATTAGGCGCGAAAACAATTGCCCCAAAACAATATTTTACCATTTGTCATTTTTAAATTAAGGTTATGGCTGTTCAAATGAAATCAGGAGGGAACAATCCCAAGTTTTTGTAAAGGTTATTTTTCGAGGTCGCAGTGAAAATAGGCCTGTCACAAACTTTCCATATTGCACAGTTGTTATCGATTTTCCAGACTCGTCCGTCTTTGCAATCAATACATCCCACTCACTCTCAAGGTTTCCCGGAACACCGTTCACATCGTAGATCTCAATTCGGCAAAACCAAGAAAAAAAGATCTTTTGTAATCCCTTGCACAATCTTCGCGTGTGTGGAAAGAGAGGGAGATAGAAACGCTTATATTGGCTTCCATTAACAACTTTAAATGCGAATCTACAATTATAAATGTATATCGTTGCCAACGAGTACCTTCTACGATTACAAAACTAGAGTAGCAATTGTGGTTTTCACATAAAAAGTATTTGTTTTCTGTTTCAGCCAATGAAGTTCGATAAATGTCGAAATAACGGTATTGTCAATATTTTACAATTGCCACTCAATATTTCTTATGCGATTGGCAAAAATGCCACCTGAAAGCGCCACCAGATAAAAATGCAAACATCTAAAAGTCAGCAGCACAGCGTGAAAATTGTAAAACTACTTTATTGTGACGTTCCGCCATGGTTTCGCCAGAATGTATATGTGCACTACCACTTTAAAAATTGGCTAATACTAGTATACTAGTACACTATTCCTAATGATCCAATCACGCGTTACTAAGGTCGTAAGAATTTAATAGCTTTTTTAAAGACGTCTGGAAAAGAAACAAAATCCTCTGAACCAAAGAGCTAAATAAAATTCCGGAATCTACAAACTGAAATTTGGTATACAAAAAATGCTCTATAGAAGAAAAAAATGAAATGAAAAAGTAGTCATCTTAATAAATAATTTTCAAGCGAATCCTGACAAAAATAGAATCAAGAGAGCGTGTCTCGCTCGCCTATGGATGTGGGTCAGGTAGGAAGCGCCAATGAGGGACGGGAAGATGTGCGGGTGGATGGTTTGGTGGGTGCGAGCGAGAGCAATCACGGGAGCCAAACCGATATCGGTTACGGCTAATCATCTCGAATTCACTTTCAGCGACAAGAACCCTAACTATACACAGCCGTGGAGAAAGCTCGCCGGGGCGCGTATGCGCCGACCGAGTCCTGTTGATTTATCGACCGCAAACACGAAAAGGTTAGACGGCACAGCATCAAGAAATCTCCCTACATATAACGTGTATATATATATATATCCCTACAGCACGAATATAGTCGAGAACATTCCATATCTCTCTCACGACAGGCGTGCCACTTGCCATAGATCAGCGAGTCCTTGCCACCCCCTTTCACCAAAGCCATAATGATGAATAAGATACAGGCAGTAGCAATTACAGCACACAAAACGTTTTTCGACATTCGCTAGTGAAAACGCTGAGAGATGCCTGATTTTTTAAATAGATCTTGAACTGCTGTCCTGGAAAAATTATTATTCAGATGATTATGCAAGCAAAAATAATACAAAGTGTTCGTGTGTAATAGGTTACACATAAGGAGTTAATACTTGTGATGAACATTTCAGTGGATCAGGTCTTGCTCATTTGGTTGGAACCCTGGCTATGAAACTCATATTTTTACAACTTTCATTTATAATTTATTACTCATCTGGAATTCGAATCTCCGTTAGTCAAACTGTAAGATTTTAATTTTTCTACCATTCTTGATTGTCTTATTTTAAATAGTAATATTACCAGTCTTCTTGCTTCAACAGAACATGCCATCAGATCATGCTTGACCACAATATAGGATCGACACTGGATCAAACAAACTTGTCCCCGACTCTAATATTCGAGTGGACAGCCCATACCGTGTGTACAATGTGGTAAAAACCGTGCCTGTGTGCAGAAAGCCCGGGGAATCCTGTAGAGTATTGTTTCATCAAGACCTTGGCCCGTGACTCGGATTACACGGCCGACGGGCACCATACTCCCAACTCGACACTGGTCACGTGCGACCAAAGCTCGACGCCGATTGGTCGTCCAAGCACTGTGATGGCAAAAAAGTACCGGGTACTGAGCGCAGATTACAAAACAGGAGAAAGAGTACAGGAATCGACAAAAAAAGGTAACTATAGCCGCTAGGCACGAGAACAGATACCAATCGGCGGGAGAACACCGTCCTAAGTTGGTGGCGGCTAAACGGTTGTCAAACAAAATAAAAGTTGATGGCCAGTAAAAGAGCCAGCGCGAATTTAGGTCGACAGGCTGTGTAGCCATATTAGGGACACGGGCAGGAAACCCCTTTCCTTTACTAGCAGCTACGTCATGGACGACAAGAGTTTACGTGTTGCGCGAGCACTTGAGATAAACCTTCACCGACTATCTCGACTTTGAAACGTAACCATTAACAGTAAGATGGCGTTCAAAAAAGGTTGCCGGTTCGCAAGGTTTATAAAATACTCGGTTAGCTCAGATAGATGGAAGAGCCATGATTGGCTGTGACGTAGTGCGGTTCCCTTGCGTCACAAATCCAGTCGCCAGGACTTATATATTACGTAGGATTCGATTTGAGAGAAGAGGGAACCAGGTGACGTCACACTTGGTGTCGCCGACGCTAGGTGGCGCGGCGGTCACATCCCCATCCCCAAACAAAAACGCTGTGCAGGGTGCTGAAACTATAGTATTAATGCATTTCTTGGTAAAAACAATTTAGAGAATAATATTTTCGAATGTTGGCATATTAGAATCACCATTCATGGAGAAGTGAAGAAAGCCGTCGCTAAACAAAGCATTTAGCAGAACAGCGTTTAACCGAGGGAAACGTACTAGCCGAATCACTTCAAAGTAAAAGAAAGGGAATAGGAGCCGATGGTATTACAGACTCTGTATTAACTAAAACGCTGGGAATTGCAGGACTACAATTAGAACTCGGCAACGAATATATTTTAAACGGAAATTTAAGAGCTTTTACAGTAATTGCAGCACGCCAGCACGTAAAAATATAGTTTTAAGTTCAGCTCAAGGCATTAGGAACAATTTATTTCACGGCATACAAATAACGCAATGTAAAAAATGTAAGTATTTTCTATCCGAGCACATCTACCGTTTGGCAAGACGATTGCGTCCCTTATAGAGTAGAAACAGCTGAGACGTTGATTACAGATGGCGTCGTTTGTTCCAAACACGCGCGCGCACACTCACATCTCCCCGGTGCTGGGGCGACCCCTCCTCCCACCTCCCCATCATCACCACCACCACCAATCTAATAGACCCAGAAACCTTGGCCGACCAACCACCAAACTCGATAAAAGATACTAGAGTTCACCTCGCGTGTACACATCGGATATAGACGAGCGCCCCGTCAACGTAGAGCCACGTCAGCGACAAAAACACAGCTCCGACATATATCCGGATCCGAGAGACGCTCCAACGGCATGTACACACATACTGTGAATCAGGCCAACAACGGTGGACAAATGGTGTTCCCCACATTACAGGAAAGCGCCCGTTTAGAGACTCCAAAATATTGGAATCTTGGAAATGTGTCAGCTTACTCTTGACATATTCAACAATCCCAGAAATTTGTATCAAATTTATAACTAATCGCAAGTCATTTGCGGTGAAACGATAACGGAATTTCAACTAAAAAAATAAAAAGCCAAATAACAAGGAGTTCACACGGATCCAAACCATTGCTCAAAAATAATAAATTATGATTAAATATTTAAAAAAACGACGAATTCGCAACAATTGAGAGCACTTAAATATTTACTTTTATCTACAGTATATGATCCAAAGCGTGTACTAACCTACACAGGTGGTATTCCAATTTTTTTTCCGGCTAACCGGCCGCGAGGGAGTTTGAACCTTGTACGCTAACAACCCAATACTGTCCCAGATTCACCCCATCTACCAATATTATTTCAGTCTTCGAAATTAGCATGAGCGAGCCACCCGAAAGAGCTAATTTATTAATCGCCGGTCGCACACAAAGGCGCAGTACAGAAGGCGTGCCACTTAACAGACACGTTCCATGAAACCGTATTGAGATCAGGGGGCGTAGGTGGCCCATAAAGTGTGCCAACCACTGGCCTACTACACAGCCCATGCGGAGTAGGATGCGGTGCAATCATCTACACGGGAAATTAGGGTACAGGAGCAAACAAACAAAGACGACAGCGTCATGAGGATGAAGGGGTGAGGGGGAGACGGCGAAAAGAAAACAAACGTGCGGGCCATCAAATAAGATAAATAAGATCATTGGCTACAGCAAGCGACAGCCGAACGACAGAGATGAGAAAAAGGAGAATTGCAGGAGCTACGGAAAAAAATATTTTGGCCGATGTTATTGCTGCTAAACGACACAAACTCAAAACCGAAGATTCGAATAGACAGGTGAACTGCAGTGGTTGGAATTGGGAAACTGTATTCCCAGCTCTCACATCACCACTAGAGGTGTCGAGTGACGCAGTGCTTGCCTTCTATGCCGAGTTCGATCCTGGCAGACACTTCCGAAAAAAATTCGGGCAAGATTAATTCTTACATACGCCTTTTTCGGAATGGAAGTAGAGCTGTAATTCGTGGCCCATGACTGTTTACGATATTAGGACACGTTAAAGATTCCTACCTAGGTCAGACCTAGGCTAGGCAAAAATACCATGTTGCGTCCTAAGGGGATTGTGGATAGAAAGCTGGTAAGCCTACTCAACAAACACACTCATAAAAAAAATATACTGTGGCGATCGTTTATACCTTGGCCCAAAATAAAGGTGGCACCGGCACTTCTGGACTTTCATTTTGCCGGCTGTTGATTTTGATTAAAGAGCGTCAACAAAGAGCGATAAAAGCTCAAACGTAAATACAACCAACGTTTCACTCCAAACAGTCCAAAATAATCACTGTGGCGTCCATGGATGCGCCACCAGCGGCGACAATTGAAACCGAATGCCTAGCTCCATATACCACACTATAAGGACAGGTGAAACGGTAAGATCAGGTATCAACATTCCCTAAAAAATCAACTGTCGTTCGTTTTACTGCATGCGAGACGAAAGGGGAAGCGCGAAACAAGTCTTCTGTTTTGGCAGCAAATTTCTATAGTCACTCTCTCTAAACTCTCTTATAAACGTACAAACCTCTTCACCAGGTATTCAGTTTTGGCCGCAGATCATTTTAGCTCACATAAGTTTTGAAATAGCCGTCACGTAATAATAAATTATAACGAAATGAAGTGTGGATACACAAATTAGAAGGAAACAAATTATTGAACGACCTACTGTTACTGTTCTACTTGAGTAATACGCAGGTAGGGGGTTTACGCAATGTAACTGTTCAACTTGCTTCAATTTGAATAATAATAATAACAGGCATCGTTCACACATTGTGCCACGACAGCGCCATAAAGGAGAGTCGGCCCAGACGGGGTAGAGTGTAAATGCAGGTGATGACGGCGGCGGATTGTACGTCGGTATTGGCGACGCCGTGACGCGATTCTCCTCCATTTCCCTCGATCTAGGTCAAGGTGACGCCGACAAAACGATATAAATCCACGTGCGTCAGGAGAAAAAGGTTCAGCCGGAACACCGGTTCCAACCTCCATACTTATGGCGAACTGCGCGTTCGCCTATACCGCATTTCCAATATATTCGACCAAAAATTCAGAGGAGGCGGGTTAAAACGCCCTTCGCCAAGTGCTTTTCTATGTAAAACCCAGTACTCATTATTTTAGGGCTCGTTTGAAATTATAATTTGTTAATATCATGTAGATATTCGCAAAACTCGTTACCAGAAGGCATGATATTATGTGGGCGAGTAATTATTTTTTGTTCCATTCAACTGTAGTCAACCGCACTACAAGCGTTCTTTATCCCTCATGGTGCTTAGGCACTATGCGAGGGGCACTTCCAGTAGCCCGGGATCGAAATTTTCGAGAGTCTGCGCCGGGAATCGAACCCGGGACCGCCGAGCCAGTCAGTCCCAATACCGACTGGGTTACGATGAGTCATACAAATGAATATACACTTTTAAGCCATCAGGTACATGGAGCAAAAATTAACACAAGCTTTCGGCTGTTAAGCCAATTTTGCTCCCAGTACCTGATTGATTAAAAGTGTATTTTATTATAGGATATAGCAGATTACAGGCAGTGCTTTAAAACTCAGCCGTCGTCCCAGCGTGTCCTTTGAATGGTCCTCCTTTAATTCACAAATACAATGAGCGAAAAAAATTGATAAGACATTGTCGCCGTTAAGATAAATATTTGACAAGCCATCTGTCAAGTCGACACGAAACTCCCACTCAAAGATTGGTTGGCGATGACTATAGCGATCATTGTGTGATTGCCAACTATCGGGGTGACCGAACGACAAACTCGTTAAGAGGCAAGCAGTGTTTTTTTTTATCACTACAGGATTTTCTGTACCCCACTTGGTGCTTAGGCACTATGTGACGGGCACATTTTCACCAGTACCCCGGGATCGAATACTCTGTAATCGAGAATCCGATTCGAATCGAATCCGGGACCGCCGAGCCAGTCAGTCGCAATACCTACTTTGCTATGACGAGTCATACTGTCATACTATTTGTACATGCCTTTATTGATTACCCTTAACAAAACCTCAACTCAAAACAATAGGATAGATATACTGTATGTCACGAACTAGTTTTAGACGTAATCAAACTATAGCGAATTATGTTCGATAGCGATACACTTTAATCCCTAAAGTACACTAAAAACAGATTTTTCTCTGCATTTTGCCCTTTTTAAAATCGGTTTATTTTTTATTTTTCTAGAATAATGAATGCAATTAACTTTGTTGATATTTGGAAAGATGTTTAATTACAAACGGAAAGAAAAAAAGTAAGAAATGGTCTAAACAAAATTACAGAGCCACCATTATCGAAAAAAAAATTAATTTCTCGCAACACAAATATTTTCTTTGGTGCACGACAATTCCATTTATTTTCTCTTTTAACGCAGATACTTGGTTATTTTAATTTCTTTTGGAACAGATATAATTGTTGCGTTCACTTTTCCTGAACGTTTAATATAAAAAAGCTCGTTCAACCGCAACCGCTTGCTACCTAAATTGGGTCACGCAATCAAACATCGCCTACGCACCCTGCACTTAAAAGAAAGTAAACAAGTTTCAAGCGCAACTGTGCAAACGGCAACCAGCTTGTACGGTATCATTAGAAGATCCTTCAATAGTATTGTGCAAATGTTGTCTTCCAATGGTGGGAATAAGACGGGATTTGGTGCCAAGACAGCCGCAGTATGGGCCATTATTCGTTAAAAAACTATAAATTGTGTTTTTATATAGATCAGTTTGTTTTACAAATGTTTTCGCCAGATTTACTTTTACGCGATATATTACTAACAAAATCAATCTAGGAGAAAACAAACGGTTGTGTTTCAAAAATCCAGTTTTTATAATCTTGAGATGAAAACAATGAAGTCAGAAAATCCGGGTGTTCGTTATTTTTAAATTCTGCCAGTCAACGTTAGGTAATTCTATAGGCATATGTTAGAAAGCTATCGTCGTGTACAGACATCCCGAACTCTGTCACAACCGAAAGGTGGCAATAGAACGCGTCTGCCGCCATTCGCGATCCCATGTTAGATCGTCCTGACAGGCCGGTGCGATTGCGATTACATACAGGAGCGGATTGCATATTAAATAAAGCTACCCGACTTGCGATTTTTCCCTATGGCCGATTCCACGCTTTTCCAGCACCGAACTTCGCGCAAAACAAACATCGACACCGTAGTACACACATCCGGCAGGACATTTTCGACACTCGGCCCACCGGCAAAAGTGAGAGTCCGGCGCCATTCAAGATTCGCCGCCACTAGCTCAACCCTGTACCCTAAATTGAAACACGTGGGCAAAACCACTTGCGCAAAACGATCACAGGTATGTATTAAAACAGCTCTCCATTCCGTGTGGATGACACTACACTACCAGTCGAAAATACTCACTTGTGAGAACCAGACCAGCTGACATATTAAAAAACATGCTAAATGTACATGTAATTATCTATCTTGTTTTCGGGGCATCAGTAACACACCACATTTTACTATGAGCTTGGTGTTTTTACACGAGGTGGCGCTCAATTTGTTATTAGGCTAGGGCCGACAGGTTCAGATATCGCCGCTAGTGGCATCCAGTCCGCCAAATTCGCGATTGTAAAAAATCACAGTCGATAGTTTTAACATATCTCGATATAGTACAACTGCAATGAACTAACAGATTCTCTGTTAGGCCACAAGAGGACACCAATAACCGTATTGCGCAAACAGGATTCACACAGCTCTCGCAGGTTCAACTTTACGTGGGCTCAATGTTTAACTTGTGACTATACGATTAAAATATTACATGCGATTCAGAGGCGATATTAGGAATAAAATTGAACAGGATCAAACTACAACAGGTACTTTCACGATTTTCCCTGGATTGACGTATTGAAAACTGAAAAACTGGTCAAAAAACTTCTCTAAACATTAAGAAAAAAAAGTTTAGAAAATTTGAAACAACTGGATCTGTAAATGAACACTGAAATACATTTAATTTTGGTTATTTTTATCGTGCTGATACAGCAATTACCACGTGGTGGCGCCAGCAACACTACTGCAAAGCTTCGTCAAAACTGCCTCTAGTGTTACATTAGCATCGCATCACTCATTCATTTCAGTTTTACTCTCGAGATGGCATTGGACATTCGCTCCAAAAATATAACCCAATCAGACGCTTCATTAGGGAAGACATTGTGTCCTGGAGCAGGTCTCATGCCAACAAAATATTTGGCGCCGAAATGAACAAACTACTAGCGTACACGGGTAACGCCCCGTATATATTTTGTCAGGACGAGATTATCGTTCCCAAGGTATAAAAATAGCAAATCGGATGCCGTTTCCAGTAGCAATATTAAAGGTAGCCAACTTAGTAGTTTGGCACGGTAATCGCGATCGACCCTCTGGCAATTTTGAATCGTAGAGAAATAGACGTTGCCGCCCCCTCGCGGATGAAATTGGCAGAGCCACATTTCGGTCCATTCAAGAGAGGAAACCTGAGATCGCCTATTCGCGAAGGAAGAAAAGAAGCCTACTTGCTGGTGCGGCATTATTGATCGGAAGTGTGATCTCGCGAGAGAAATACTTGCCTTCCCACGCAATTCTCCAATTGAAAGCAGTTTCGAAAACAAGGAACAATAATGAAATTTCTGTGTAAAAATTGAAGAGAATCGTTGCGGAGTAAGAAGAACGATATGCGTTTGAACCAAAACATCTTTAAAAAAAATGGAATCCGCTTGAAAACTCCTACGTAGCCTTGGAATATTTTTATATCTGATATTTCCATATATCACTACATCTTACATACTGCCAGACCACTCATACCAAAGTCGGTTTGTTTGGTAGATTGGCCACTACTTCCGACCATTGCTCACTATCACCTCAACAACCTACTAATTAAAACTTGACTTAGTTGACAATTCAGAAGAAAATGCAAACCAAAACTTAAAAGTCCACTTAACAAACTTTTGGAATTCAAGATTAGCCGTTTCAGTCTGCATAACAATTACTACCCCTAACAAAAACATTATTAATGAACCTAGAAACTTGTGATTGGCCTGTGCTGACCGAATAACTTAAGAAACTTGAAATAAACTTCACCAATTCTATCCGCATTAACAGTGCTTCTTTAAGTGTAGGGTATCACGACCGACACCTATGCCGCGACGTGTCACGAAAAACACTGGACCTCAACACTAACCTAATTTACCATCGCCAAAAGTCACGTGCGTTAATGCGGTAGGACTTCCTTCAGACTTTTGGTGTGATTGAGACGACGGTGGCACGCGTACACCTCACGTGCACCACCAAAACCAATAGGAATAGAGAAACATGAAAATAGATATTTCTACACGGAATACAGCGTGCGTCTTGTCAGTTACCTGGCATGGGCGAGCGGTCCACGGCCATGCGGACGGCAGTCGGTGGCACTGCGGCTGCTGCTGGGACTGCACACCACCGCGCGGAGAACACCGGTCGCCACGTCGCTCATCCTGCTGGGAGAGAGTGACTGAGGGCGAGTGAAGCGAATAGCGATTTTTGGAGATGGTCTCGAAACGCGCGGTAGAGAAAGCTTAAAACAAACTACGTATTTTCGATCCACCGCGCCACACAGCACCACCGTTCGGAGCGCTCTCTCCAGTTTTCTCCGGCGATCAATCTCTACGCGCCACACGAGCTAGCGGCGCGGCAACCCCACTACGACATCGTGACGTCAGCAAACGTCGTCGCGTGCCAAATATCGAGCACGCATTTTTTTCGTCTTCCAATCACACCCTAGCTTCCTGGGACCACCAGACCACTAAATACCGCCCGTTGAAGAGCAAAACAATTCCAATAAAAATCAAACGGTCTATGGCACGTCTTGAGGGAGGCGCACCAAAAAAGTACACTGCATTAAAAGAAACGACGATTAAACTAGTAACAGACTAAGTAGGAAGCGATAAAATGTTTTGAGTACCAGTTACGATCATTTTCCGGCATTTAGGAATATTTAAAAGTCAAATATTTTAGGGAGAGCCGGAGACCCAGAACGAATGTTTCGAACGAATGTTACAAACCTGAATTAAACCTGGCATTTGAGCTGCATGCCGAACTATCAAATGTCATGGCTTTCCGCGCATAACCCCGTAACGAGTAATCACATGTCTTTACCGTGTCAATGAAAGTTAATTTGAGATCGCATTTACAAACGATGTTTGGCTGAAAAATCTTGCATTCGTTTCAATATTTAGTGAAAACACAAGCCAAAACAGTTGCCCAGCATCATTCTCCGCTTGCAACCAGGCGGGTCCGAGGAGGGCGACATCCCACAATGCATCTGGTGCCAGCAGCGCCATAGGCTACAACTACATCCACACGCGTTTCGGGAAAGGGCGACGTCAGCGCACGCGCACGCCAGATGCGGATTGCGCGCCGGCGCAGTGCCCGTGTGTCCACCGCGTGACGTGTATCTGCGTTTTTCAAACAGTAATATTATCGATATTTTCGAATAATAGCTACGTAAATGGATGTCGGCGCGCGCGCGAACGTTTCACATAGATAAGCGCGTAACGTGCCAGACCGGTTGGGTCTGGCGACACCAGCCCGGCGGATTGGAACGCGCGCGAGCGCGTATTTTACGGCCGGTGTTGCCATGCTCGCTTCCATGCAGTGAAGGGGGATGACCAACTATTATGTTGCCAAATGCCTTCTGTCGTTGCAAACACATTGCGCAAGTTCGGTTCAGTCAAAGTTTATTCGATTAGCATCGCACCAATCCATACTCGTGCACAAAAATTTATTTTATACATTTTTTGGGAAAAACCTACCAGTGCTCCTGAAAAATCTACCAGTTTGTTTGCCGGCTATAATAATCTAATAATATACTCTGATAATGAATGCAGATATGCACTCAAATACGGGTTATTCGCTGCATGGATGCGTATAAACCGAGGATAATCGGAATGCTGATAAAGCAACACCGTCTAGTCGGGTAAACAAGATTGGCGTGCGATAGGCCTTCGGGTTTGTCTACATGTATATACATACCAGCAGGCACGCTATCAATGTTTGCAGACGTTTCACCTGTATATAACGGGCGAGGTGTCACCACCGTGTACCATTCCTAATTTGACATGGCAGGGCGTACATGGGCACAAGAACCATATGCAACAGGAGCCATGGCAGAGGGTGAGGGAATAAGCACATTGCTTCGAATGGAACACGGTCATTCGGAATAGCCAAAACAAATTAATAAAATATTAAATTGCTGAAAGTAGATTTTTAAAAAATCGTTCTTCAAATGCTAAAATGATCTTACTGGGGTTTTCCACATTCCAAATGCATTTACGGTCTCCATTAGTATTATACACAACGCTGCATGATTGCGTTTTAGCATCGTCATATATGTCACGCCAGTTACACGGCGATTTTTTTTTGGCGAGTTATATTTGTTAGTTTTGACAAACAAATATAACATATATAAATATAACATATAGTACAGTAGAACTGCTATGCCTAATGTCAAAAACTAACAAAACTAATTTCATTCGTTTATCAAAATTCGAAAATCAGAAATTCTACTTTGTGACAAGTTAATGTCAGCAACTGAATAGCAAAGCCATTCGAATTACAATGTCAATTTATTCAACGAATTGTTTATGATTCTCCCGAGTCCAACACGTAGCAGAGGACACGCACAAACTGACTGTGGTTTCGGCGGTCCCGGGTTCGATTCCCGGCGCGGGCTCTCGAAAATTTCGATCCCGGGGTACTG
>JAQGBY010002677.1:0-21921 GCA_034698785.1 Mycogona germanica | reverse complement strand
CTATGGTGTCATTCCCCATTTCCCATGCACCGTTTGGCCACCACATGCTTAAAATAGTAATTTCTCCCGGCGAACAACGCATCAAAATAAAGAACTGAAATGGGCAGCGTTCATCGTAAAATGTGCGGCTCTTCATCCAGTGTAAATTTCATGGCACTGCTTTACGCCGTTTGTGAGCTCTCTGAGAACAGACGGGAAAGCAGTAACTATGTTTTTACAATATTAGATTTGCTAAAAAGAAAATAGAACAATTTCAACTGGAACACCTACTTTATCAAACAGGTGTAAACCGTCAATCATTTCTAAAGGATTGCGCGTCTTGCGTCGGTCTAGGCCACACCCCATGGTGTAACCATGTCTGTCGCCACATGCGTCAGTTCTACCCGATTTGCCCAGAAATTACCGTCCAACACTCCATCTACGTCATCCGATAGCTGTCTAAGCGCAAAATGAAATTAGCGCATCTGCCAAACTCATTCGGCATTGTCGCCACTAATCAATATTGCTGCTGAGTGTGTCGCAATCATCATTCCAGCGAGCTCCCAGAGATCTTCGCACGCCTCCTCCATCAACCATCCCCCCTCCCCCTCCTTCCATTCTCTCTCTCATCACCATCACCACCACCACCACCACTACCACCACCTCCCCCCCCCCTCCCTCCTAGCTACAAAACCCTCAGAGCGAAGTCATGCTCTTGAGGCCCTGATTTGCCAACACCAACGCTTCTGATGGTCCTACCCGAATGGGGCCTTCTGGTTATAAATAATCTTGTTTTCACAAGCCACAAACGTTTGTTGCGAATAGCAAAATTCACTGAAAATCATTTTGAAAGCTCAAATCTATTCGTATATTCTGTTACGTGGACATTCGTCCGATTACTGTAAGTCTTAACTTGGTTTGGTTATTTAGTTATTAAAATGAAAAACTCCGGATAGATGATTTAAGGGAGATGTGTAAAGGGGGCCTCGGGAGGATATATGCAAACTGGGGGTGCTGCGCACCCCCCAAACACTCCGCAGCAATGTTCATGTGTGAATGCCCACGAGAACGGGAATTCACAACATGCTAAATAGCGCGTTCCCATATTCGTTTCGCACCGATGGTCGTTAGCTATTATGGCGCGGCCTTTTATTGTATTGTCGGAGACTGACAAGACTGCATTTTCATTAAATAATTCGAAGTTCTTCCAGATTTGACGCGTCACCCTATCATTAGGGTTTAAAAGTAAATCTAAATTTTCACCCTAATTGCGCCGCTCTCTGGAAACTATTCAAACGGAACAAACCTTGACTAGCGGCGGGAAGTGCAAAATATAATCATGCCATATGGTGATTGAGACACGAGAAGAATGTTTGCCCATAAAATACCTTTTTTAAATTGACCATTGGTCTAATTTAAATATCATCGCTGGGTTCGATTCCCGGCGCGGGCTCTCGAAAATTACGATCCCGGGGTACTGGTCGTTCCCCCTCGCACAGTGCCTTAGCACCATGAGGGGGACGTAACGCCTGTAGTGCGGTTGACAGTTGATTGGAAACAAACAAAATATCATATGTTGTTTTTAAAGTTACTCAAGTCTTGGTACTCAAGTTTGATAATTATTTTTAATTATTTTTGGCTTACACTAAATGTAATCTCTTTCTTTTACAGCCGACGAAATATTTACAAGGATAGATACAGGATAAAATTCATACTCAAAAACGGGTCGTTGTAATTCGTTTCGTCACGAGCGAGGTCCTCCGACAGTCCAATGACAACAGGCAAAAAGTGAAGCGCAACCCAACTCGAGGGCCTTTCAAGTTTTAAATGGAAATTAGGCATCGCCAGTTTTGTGCGCGCATAATATGAACGACTTGGGATAATGGGGTCTACACACTCTCGGGCGCATAGAAATGCCCAGGCGACTAATGATCGCCATTTTCACAGCTAAATGCAATAAAACTCTTTGGAACTGGTACGAGCGCCTAGGATAGGCCATGCGCCCGTTGCTACGTACACAGTGAGCAATCTATGTTCAGACTGAGAAAAAACTCTCGCACCATGCAGAGAAGATGGGGTGAAAAATTCTATCTGGAAGAAACCCAAAGAACGAATGACGGGAAATGGCGAATATACTGTATCAGACACATTTATCCGGTGCATTTCCTCTAGCCACAGACTGCTGCATCAATTAGCCACATGATGCCAGATCACAATTCCTAATTTTGATGGATTTTTATCTGGGGGAACGCTTGAGGACCGCTTGATTGTTAAGTAATTGGTAAGCGATAACGCCGGCGCTTCCAACGTCAGGGCGACTTATTTTTGTATTTAACCAGCGGTACATAATACCTGGCACAATAAATCATTTGTTTAAATCTTGCAATTTGTCCTGCAGTTTATCCAATCTACCTATTTAATGAATTTTAATTAAGAGCAGTTCGGGGTACTGGGCGTGCCCCTCGCATTGCGCATAAGCACCATGAGGGGTACAGAACGCCTGTAGGTTGGCTGCAGGCGGTGACGGTTGACTGCAGTTGATTTAAAGAAATTAATTAAAATACATTGTACAGAGTAATTGAAGAAGTCTCATCTTTAGACGCCTAATTCGATATTGAGTGCAAATGCACTCATGCGTTTTCAATGTTCCTGAAGCTCTGCTGTGAGAATTTTGAGTCATGCAAGCACAAGTATGCTTTCTTATTTTCACAAATGCTCTTTGGAACTAGAAATTTATATTTTTTCTTCCACCAAGGCACCAACTTTTCTTACACAAGTGTTTCCTCTCTCGCAGTCTATCATAGCTCAAGGCAGCGTATAAGGAAAATCTGAAGTAGGTAGGTATTTGTGAGGTTTTTTTTGTCCCAATCAACTGTAGTCAACCGCACAGCGTTACGTACCCCTCATGGCTTAGGCACTATGCGAGGGGTCACGACCAGTACCCCGGGATCAAAATTTTCGAGAGCCCGCGCCGGGAATCGAACCCGGGACCGCCGAGCCACAGTCAGTCGCTAAACCAACATGGCTACCACGAGTCGTATTTATCGCCTCAAAATCCCTCCCCCGTACATCCCCTCTCCCTGTACATTTTTCCTAGTACAGGCTTCTTACCTAGGCAAGGATCTTTAACATGTTCCAGATACCACACAGGCTGTACAGGTTCCACGACTTTACTTACTCTCCGGAGGAAGGAGCATGTGAATTATTTTTCTCGCTCAAAAGGTTCAATAAGGCTCAACCAGGATTGAACCCGCAATCATGAGTGCAGTAATCCAATACGATAAACCGACAACTATACCACATTACACATTTCCCGATTGCTGCATATGCTACATTCGCAGTCCCAATTTTCCCACAAAGAACTAAAAATTTGCTCATTATTAATTTATTGATATTTTGTTGAAATTATTTAAGACAGTTCAACGTACGTATATTTGCAACATGTACCTCCTTTTGACGACTTTTCCAATAGAGACGATCCGGCGAGCAGACTTTCGGTTGTTTTGTCGACCGATTTTGAGCGAAATATTGACGCGATTTCGTATATTTTCGCGTTTAGTTCACGAAATCCATCGTATTTGAATCTAATATGGATATAACATTTGTCCTTTGTTGAGTTTTGCACGTATTAATAACGATTTCATATACTTGGTCTCGCAGCGAAGGTCAGTTTTACAAACAAAGGCATTTCTGTTGTACGAAAGCACCAGAGCTCATACAGCTCAGTCATTACGTGTTAAACATTTGTAACCGAAATTTCCAGTTGAAGGTAGCGACTTCTGGTGGGCGTGTACTGGCGGCATGGCGATTTGTCAGGTGACAATAATCACATTTTTTTATTTATCAGGCACAAAAAATTTCACTTTCAGCATTGGAGCGCAGATGGTTGAATGGTTAAAGTAATGGGCTGGGGTCCGAATGGTTTTGGGTTTAAGCCTTGCATGGGAAATTTTTTTCTAATGAAACTTGAACGAATGGACACGACATTGATTAAATAATTCAGAACTAGTTTTGTGAACTTTTTAGTTTTTCTTGGCGATCAACAGAACAAAAACACATTTTGACGACCAAAATATTTGATAAAAATATGAAATAATAGTGGCTATTTGGTGTTACTTTTGTGTTAATGTCAGTGCCGATGGGGATCGCCATTTTGAAAACACATGCGCACCTAGCGATTGAGTGCAACATTCGCCATAGCAGGTTCCTAGGCTTCATAGTACGGCTTTGGTACACACACTACCAATTATCGGAGACACGGATTTGGTGCCAATCTTTGTTTGCTCGTATTTGCATATATCAAGGACAATGTGGTCAGTAAAGTGTAGAGGTCACCAAGTTCAGCCTCCACTTTCTTTCTACACTTGTACATTTTTAAATGTTAAGTGTTATTGGTGCAGAAACCTCTGCATGTAATTATTTACCAGTGATTCGGCGCAGTGTAGTGCTGCCGTCCGGCAGCGTCAAACAAGATTCACCACCCTCCGTCCACCCTCTGCGTAGACAATGTTAAAGAGTGGAGTTAAATAATTTTTAATCTTCGAATAATTTAATTTATATTATTTTACCGTTGAGTCGTTTCACTCTTTTGGAGTTGAATGGTTTTACAAAAAAGTTGACATTAATTGAGAGTATGAGGTTTGTGGTGTGTGAAAAGACTGTACAATGAATGTACCGATTACAAAACGCTGGGGAAAAAATTATCAAAACATGATCTGTAAAAGATAATTCTCGTCTCGTTTTGGATGACTGATCCTACATCCAAGTATGGTAATTAGGAAAACGTTGGGGCTCACAATGAGTTCGTCTTGATTTTTCGATGACATTTTTCCGTGGATCGATCGCCCCTTTCTCAAAAAGACGGTAATGTTCAGAATCTATAGAAAAGGTTATAGGAAAAATCGTTTACAGAAATTTTATTCAGAAACCGTTTCCCCATTTGCTTTATCGGAATCATTGGTAGTGGCAGGTTGACGGTGATGGGCAAATAGGAGGGGAGGGGAGTGATTTCACCACGGAAATTTGCACAAAAATGTGTGGGCGGCTAGAAATGAGGAGGTTTTTTTCTGCGTCCTATTTTATGCGGCGCTCCGATAAAGCCAATCGGTTGGTGATGCGCCAATATCGAACAATGGCTGAAGTATATTACAAGAAGAGGGACATGATGACGATAATTTGATACGCGGTGGAGGAAAAAATCCCCGTTCGCGACCCCCAAATACAAAAAAAGAGGATGGCGAGCGGGAACAGAACGTCCCACCCCCGTCCCCAAGCGACAACTTCTGCTGATTTCCTTATCACTGACGTTCGCGGATCATCACTTCGTCACGTAAAATGGATTGAAACGAGCTGTGCTACGCACCCACGTATGCCAGATACCATTCGTAAATATTCCCGGCTGGGTGCCATCAACCGACCCAACAGTATCTGAATGATATTACCTGTTAAGCCAAGCAGTCCGTAATTTATTCGGAAATATATTACTTGGACAGCGACACTTGATATCATAAATCGGACAAGGCGCATTTCTTACTTACATTTGCTTTCCAAATTTAAAAAAACAGGAATGTTTATAGTTTTGCTGGGGAAAAATAGAGCAGGAACAGAAAATAATAAGAATATCTTGATTGGAATGCATGATCGATTTTCTCTCGAACGATCCTACAGGTTGACATGTTAGAGAGGGTGGATTCAACTTAATTATGTGTATGTATAGTATATGTCGTAGTTCGTCAAAAAATAATAAAGCAAAATTGACAGCATTTTCGAAAAGATATTTTCCAGTGAGATCTGGCATCACTGGAGGAGACGTGACGTAGGAGTCGTTGGTCCTCTTTTGTGAACTGTCACTGTCGCAGACGTCATTTATCGCGCGCTCGCGTATTTCTAACCTTTTGCATCTTTATAGAAAGTTGCACTATGGGCAAACATTAAATATTACGCCCTTCCTTCAGGATACCAAGGATCCGCGCCATCTCACAAAAAATACGGATATCGCCTTCGTGATACTATAATTTCTATTTTTATATTTTTCCAAAACATTCGCAATTTACTTTAAATCGACGTCTTAAAAAGTAAAAGTATACAAATAAATTACATCCATTACATAAAACATTAATTTCCAAACTCCAAATTCAAATGTTGACGCCCTACAGTCGTGAAACACTGTGAGCCCTGGGCTCAGGCCCCTGCTAGTGCGGATCGACCGCCAGGGGGAGTGGGGACTCATCGCCTCAACGCGCCTGCGCAGATTACATTACGACACTGCACGCACACGGGCTAAATGGTGTGGAAACGGATTGGGATGAATTCAAAGGCGAAGAGCACAGGCGACAAAAAAACAGCGCTCCTTCTTTGAATACATGAGCTTACAATGTGGAAGGCTCGGGTGTTGTGGGAGGGGGGAGGGAAATGATGACCGGGAAGGAGGAATTTTTGGTACCGCACGCAAACACTGAACCACCCACCACCAACCACCCCTTTGACTCTTATTCAACGAACTCACGGATCCGAGGTTAATTCACTAGCAATCTTCTAATCATTGTCGAAGGGGGAGGGGTTGGGGGCAAAGAACTGCGATGTATGATACAGGGTGCGTCAAAAATGCATATCTGACGTCACACGAGCACTGCAAATTCGTGATCACTGCCTATCGAAGCGACGATTTTTTTTCAATCATCCAAGTCGTATTACGTAATTTTCGACGACTTTGCATGTTAGTTAATTGGCTAGATGTCTGTTCGATTACTTGCGATATACGTTTTGTTGGGTCTAGCGCTACTGTACCGTGCTGAAATCGCATCGAAATTTTCCTCTACTCAGTTGGTGTTCGATAGATTTCATTTCATGCATGTAAAATTGTTTTATTTTATGACCTCTGCGAATAACAGATGTTAGTGCTGGTAGTGTACCAGAGAATCGTGACTTATAATGCTCACTCCGGCGATCTGGAATTTGGCGCCACCAACTGCGGCAATTGTATTTTGTTGTCACCTGCAAAAATGTCAATTGATGTACCACTTAGTGGTAAAACAGAGTCATTTTAATTACAATTTTTAGAACAGCCCATTCCTAGCCATTGTTAATTGCTGCCTAATATATTTTAGAGATCGTCGTCAGTCTTTCAGTTATCTCACCTGTGAGTGGAGGAATCAATATTTGTCATTATCAACCAAGCGAATGTGAAAAAGACAAGATGGCGGTTAAGGAGTTGGAGAAATCTTATCGTGGAGATAGAGGGAGGAGGAGGAGGAGGAGGAAGGGGAAAGAGGGTGAGTTAGAGAGGCTTTCGCAAATTGTGCGCATCTCGAAAAAGCTATCGTGAAATTTTACATGTCGGCGTTTCCTGTCGTCGACAGGCGAGTATCAAAAGCAGAGACGACGAAATAAAAAGGAAATTAAATGTCGGAAAAACGAGATGCCCGTCCGTGGCCATCCTCACCCAACCCCCGTCTATAGAGTAGCACAGCGCGAGCTGGGCCTATTTCAATTCGGGCATTTATATCCGATCTCTCTCGCCCGTCACGCTCGTCTTTACGATAGCCACTGGATTAAATAAACCTCTTGAGATCCTTCTGTGCACTTGGAGCGCGAGAGCGCCATGCCCACGTTTGAAGACAAGAGATGAGATTCTTCTATCTGCAATATGGTGCGCGTGTGCGGGCACACGCTGCAGTTTGTGCGGCAAGAGCGTCACCCGAGTGACGAAGCTCTAAAAGCCGTCAACTTCGAATTCAATTTGCGAATATTTTTTTCGTGCATTTCGACTCAGAATTAAATGAAATTCTGCAAGAAGATTCATGTCAACTGGCCCATTTAGTTATTAAATAAGAGAAGTCAATTTATTGAGCTAATTATTTTTATTACCAATCAACTATATTCAACCGCACTACAGGCGTTCTGTACTCCACATGGTGGCTAGGCACTATGCGAGGGGAACGTCCAGTACCCCGGGATCGAAATTATCTAGAGCCCACGCCTAGAATCGAACCCGGGACCGCCGAGCCACAGTCAGTTGCCCTTATTTTTATAATTAGTATCTTATTTTTTAAAAATTGAATAATTTAAATAATTCGCATGTCTGCATTGAGATTAGTTCCAAATAAAACTAATTTTTTGTTTTCGGTTCCATTGCAATTTAAAAAAAAATTATATTTACAGAGAACATAGCATTATTTTAAATTAATTTTAAACTCATTTTTAAACTGCTTCTTTCAATTGTCAATTGGGTTAATATTTTCTTTACTGAGCTACCTTTGCTACTATTTGTAAAAAAAAAAACTAAACCAATTTCTGCAAAAATGTTATGGATTCTGGGCAAAGCCCGCATAGAAAAATAACGTGCATTGCAGAGAAGCCAAAGTGGGGTGCTTTTAAATGGAAGGACAGTGTTGTCTCTGGTGTTGCTCTCGTCCACACGATGCCGACCACATGAATTTCTCCCACGGACTCGCGAACGTGGCCGGCGGTTATACGGTACTGCGTTTCGGTCGCGTCGACTATTTCACAGGCGGCGAATAGGAAATTAGTTTATTTATCAGAAGACAGACGGTCAGTGATATAGATGTCATATCTAGCCGATCCCCGCCCGTCCAATGAGAACGCCACCCTCAGACGTGCGGCTGGTCAGACAGCGTTCGGACAACCGAATCGGTGATCGACTGCAGAGCTAATAGCGGCGGGCGTAATTTTACGAGGATGACCAGTCCAAACCATTTACCCATAAGAATCCATTTGAGCACAAAATAGCCCGCCAATTTTGCTTTTACTGCAAAATAATTATCGACAAATACTATCAAATATAAAGCAACCTTCCCAATTGTTTGTCAAGTTCAGGGACGTTGCTGGTTAGGTGAATTTTATTTTATGGATATTTGGGGTGCGGTCATTCGTGTCCGAATGATACTTCTAATAGGTGACGCACCATCGGCTCGTACAATAGTTTCCCTACAGGTTTCCGGTCAAGCCGAAAAGCTCAGAGCGGGTGCCAAACGGGTCATCCATCATCCGCGTCTCGTATCCACGTCTCCGGACAGATCAGTCACCACGTGGATGTTTCGAAATACCCGTCGCGTGTCCGGGTGCGTCCAGTCAGAAATGATGTATCGAGTTTCCCTCGGTTGACGTCTATTTTGAACCAAGCACGGCGGCGTTGTTAAAACGAGAAATTATTTTTGTTCGCTGGCGGTGAATGGACACAGCGGACTCGATCTTTGACCATCAGCCTCCCTTCCTTTTCTAGCCCTTCTCACCATTCCGTACTCTTATTGTAGTGGAACTAAAACTAAACTTGAATGCCCCCCCCCACACTTGATGTAACCTCACGCCCCCTAGTGTGGAAAGTGACAGTTGCATTTATCCAAACACATCTACAGTTATACAACTAATCCATCAATTCATAGCATAAAAGCTTGTAGTTGATGATAAGGGTTACTGTCGACACACTTGTAATTAATCTGGGTTTGTTTGGAACGCTAAGAGATATTAAAATATTAGGTCGTTTGGACGGTTCTGATTCAAAATTGCGAAATAATGATTGCACGTTGATATAATTCTTTTCAGTACCGGTTATGACATCAGCGTCATCTACATGTGAAAATAGGATTTCACCATTGTTGTTCTGCGATGCTACTGCGCAACCTTATTTGTTATTTTCCAATTGTGTGGTTGCAAATTGCTCGAATATGGTGCGATCAAGAATTTTTTAATTTTAAGGGCGTTAAATTGGAATAATAATGTTTTTAGGATCGTGAAATTGTTTATGTGGCGTCATCGAAGATCAATTTGTTAGATGACTGGCAGACTTAGTCGGGGGTCTTAGAGATCAGGCTTTTACCAAATATTCATATTTCTTTTCAATGATCAAGTAAATATAGTATTTCTGTTAAGAATTTGCCACTCCGCTTGTCATTCATTTGTCATTCATCCGCTGGCCTTCAGCTAATTTGTATTGTGCAATGGATAAACAAAACAGGAATACAGACTTTTAGAAAGCGTTCGACGAAAATTAGCATGAAATTTGTAGAAATCGTTACGGCTATGTAATAAAATATTTACTGAACAAAAATCAAAGACAGTCCGGGTTTCGAACTATCTGAATTTTGACAATGCGGTGTACCATACGGCATATTCTTGTCCGAATTGGCGAATTAACTAACTTATGTCTGCATCACATACATAAGTGACAGTTCTCTGTTCACATGCACTATATGATTATTGCTGGAGGGGAGGGGATGCTAAAAAGGAAAGGGGTGGTTGGTATATACGAGATATTTCGTCGGCTGAGCGTTATTAAATAGAAAATGTCCACAGCCACATCAGATAAGGACGTTTACGAGTGACAAGAATGGGGATGGCGCACCGAAATTGGAAAAACAGAACACGAAAATTCAATTTCCAAAAGCGAATGTCTCGAATTCCGGAATTTTGTCGTTCCATTCTTTCGGCGTCTGTCAGCCGATCTGGGGGGCTCATTTCTCTGCCGGTTCACGTGAACAAGACCCGGAAGTGACGTGTTGTCACTCTGGATCGGTGGGACTAACCAATTTCCGGTTTAACCGTCAGGCGCGGCTCGGTGGTGGTGGCGGCGGCGGCTCGTGACAAAATATTTTTGGCAGGTGGTTAAAAATGGTCCACGAAATAACCAGTTTGCGAACATGTGAACGATTGCTTCGATGTGGTGACGTCGCTTTCTGTGAAGGTCTAAGAATCACCAAGTTAATGTAAGCGTGACGTGAAACTCATTGATCGTTTAAAAATCATTTTGTATACAGTATAATATCTTTAAAACATGCAGATGAAGTATACAATTGCCACCCTCCATTCAAGTTTCGACTCAACCAGGCACACACACAATTGGTTGGAGATTTTGTCACTAATTTCCTTTTAGAGCGTTTCCATTTTACGTGTTCTCCTTCTTTCCTCTAGGTCAGCAGGTCAAACAAAGGTCTAATCAAATTCGATTAATTTTTATGCGAGCCCATTGCATTACGCGAACGCATTAAAACCGTAAAGATTGGTAGTCGGGATATGCTACTGAGACACACGTAACTTGACCGACAACATTTTCTAAATAATTATTTACAGATTCATGTTTTATTCAGTAGATCGGGACCAACAATCGGGATAATAGCTAATCACCGCTAAGAGTGAGATAATCCGTTGACGCTTGAACGGTCCAATTTGCAGCCCCCGAAATTAGAGGAAGCGAGCAACCAGGCACCGCTTCCGCGTTATTAGTGATTGCCAACCTTCTTCGTGTTGCCACGAGCCGTACGTCAAGGTTGCAAGTCAGGGGTCATAGGAGCATGGTAACGTGTTCGCTCATTCGCTCGATAATAACTATAGCCTTGGCCACCGGACAAATTAAAATACGCCAGGCCGCTAATGCCTCAGAAACGGTTTCGGACTAATAAAATGCGTGCGCTGTTTTACGACTGGACAATGGGCGCCGAATTACGTCATTTATTCGGGATAATTGCTTTAAATGTTTACAGTTTTGTGGTGTGTGGATGCCAACAGTCGTTAGTTCATTTAGCTGAACATAATTATTGGTGCACGCTTGGACGTCCAACGCTGCTACTAAAATTTGACTAAAGGTCCTGGAACAGGGGAACCACATTGCCTAACTGCGTAATTTGAAAATGAAATGCATTTAATTTCCTGAAATCATGACAAATGAGGAATTCAGGAAGGAGTTTGCTGCCCAAAAATGTTTTCATGGACATTAAATTAAAAATTGGTTGAAAAATAATAGATTATTAAAAAATACTTGGTAATTGGGAATCTGGTAACAATGCTTCTACTAAAGTGTTTTTTAACCAAATTTCGTACTCGGTTTCATGGACAAATCCGATTCACAAAAAGCGGCTCAGCAACATGATGTATGCGAGTACCATTTATGAGAGTCGGGATTATCTAGGGCTTCGTTACATTCTGTTAAGCAACTTATAAACTGCATACAGTATAACATTGTTGTGTGATTCAATCATGCGATTCGCATTTGTGGTAGCGAGACATATCATTTTCACTGAAATTGGAGGACGACGAGTGCGCCATCAAGGAATATGGAGAATGCCCAACAGGCGCTGGAGAAAACCGGACGTTGAACACAATGCCCTCATTGGACTTCTCTTACAGTTACCACCAGAAAGTGTGCTCACCACTGTTTTACTGGAACTGGGGACGAGGGGTTTCGGAGGGGTCGGGAATTGGAGGAAGGTGGTGGTGGTGGGAGGGATATAATTCTGGCGTATCATATTAGCACGCGTGTGATACATACATTTTTCACGCATCAAATGAGCTTCCACGGTCGGCACGTCAGTTTATATATTTCCGCATAGGCCAAATACGGGGAATGGTAAACCGAATGAAGTGTCACCACTACCCAGTTGTGCGGGAGGAGGTCAGCAGCTTCATGGCTTTTAATGCGATCTGTAATTCAAAGGGGGGGTTGTATGGCTTTCGTAGGGAGAGATGCGAGAGGGGAGATGGTGGGGGGGAAGGTCTAATCCAATCTAGGGACACGAGGGATCGTCATAATAATGAATAGGAAATTACTAGTTGTATTATTATCATAAACCGTGGCTTTCACGCTGCCCCCTAATCTTCCCTCCTCCCCCTCCACCTCCACCTCCGCTACGTTTCCCTCTTTCCACCCCCCTTAACGCTTCTCTGGATTTCCTCTTAATCGTAGAATCTCGTTACCATATCACCCCCAAATGGAAAGCGTAAAAATTAAAGAGCGTCGATTACAATATTTAAATATCCGCGCCTATCGTATCCGTTGACCGTTTCACATAATTTGGGTGGATCTGGATTCTGGGTTACAAATTCATGTCGACATTTCGTAAAATGTTTCAACTATGAGTGCTTACTTAAGAATATTTCATGATTTCTGTCGGAAATTTGAAGAGGCTGCATTTTTATATTGTAGCAAATCAAAATATCAAAAATGGCAATATCAATTTTTTTAAATCACAATGCTGAATAGATGACGATGTTAAAAATAATTTTAAAACTGAGCATATTTAAAATATATAAATTGCGATTTAAAATCTATAAATCCATTTTGCTAATATTGAACAATTTATCAAAACGATTGTAAATGAAAATATGGCTGGCAGGCAAATAAAATTTAATGATTAGAGAATCAATTTTTTAATGTATTCCCAGAAGACGAACATGTTACTGATACCAGGGGAGAAAATCAGTCGCTTCCGTTTCCGTTTCACACGGGGCTAGCTCCAGGCGAAGCAGGAGTGGGGGCGGTGAGCAGTTGGTGTGGCGAAGGTCAAGGGGTTATGGCAATTTTTGGGCAACGTGGAAATTTGATCGCCACCCTCCCCAGTGAGGGGGTATATTGTTGGTTTTGTACTTCTAAGGGAAGAGTGAGGGGGGATCGCTGAATGGTCGGTGGAAATATGACATGGACCAAATTTGCTTATTGTCCGCGATGACGGAATGGTGAAACGTATGCGCCCTGGCACAATATCCAAGTCCACTGCTCAAACATATTGTCTAGCTAACTGAAATAATTATTTGATTAGATCTTGCCAAAATTTATTTTTTAGTATAATATAATATAATCATTGGAATTCCGCAAACGCTTAATTGGCGACACTCCGAAGAGAAAAACAATCGAAATGAACTTCTTTAGCTCAGATTGTCGTCTAAAGGCAACGAACAGACTGACTCTCTGGAATGTCAACCATGGTCTACTAAATAACAGTAAATCACGTACGACATGCAAGAAAATGATATTGATAAAAGGGGTCGGAATGATAAGGCCTGTAACAGTTGTAGTATGTGCCCAGGGCAATTGCCCTTTATGACGCCGTGGATGGGCAAGGGCCACGGGAGGTGTCAAGACTAGGGTCCGGGGCCATTTCCCCCGCACACAGCGTGACGCCTATACACATTCAACTTTCCCATCATCCATCATTCGGACAGATCACATTCAATTTGGCTGGAAATGAACTCGTTATTCTGACGGGTGAGAAGAGGGGGGAGAGGCATGGGTGCTATGAGGGCGGTAGGGGGCGTCGCAATCGCAAAGCCGGTGGGCGGGAAAGCGTGCGAGACCGCGTGCCTGGAACTCGTACCATCCTCATGGTAGCCTGAACATTTTGAACGCCAAAACACAAATTAGTCCTCAGAGACATTGTGCTTAGTTAGGTCCACTTTAATTAACTAAGCATTCGACTCGTTGTAGCCCAGTCGGTATTGCGACTGACTAGCTCGGCGGTCCCGGGTTCGATTCCCGGCGCGGCAATAAAACAATCGCATTACGCGCCGGCATGCAACGGGAATAATCCAGGAAATAATCCGGGAATAACAAGCAGCGTCTTAAAGTAACGCGTTCCCACGGCTCTGCCCCGTGTTTGCTCTGTTAAGGTTTAAAAGATTTATTTCATCGTCGACTATTCACATATTTTCCGGTTATGGTCATTTTAAGGACTTTACTCGATTCGAATGCCTTATTAAACATTTTATGTAAACTATTTGTATTTCGACAAAATAATATGATTATTTAAATTAAATTAAACTTAATTTTTATTTTTTAATTGAAATTTGAATTATTCAAAAAAGCAAAAAGTTAATAAAATGCTTATCAGTATTTCTTTTTTTAGATTATACAACGCCAGCCATTCTTGACCCAATCTTGCAATTCCTTACGAGGTTGTGCAGTTTTTAAATTATATACACAGAATGCAGTTCCTTTTGGAAAAACAACAGCAACAATTTTACATTTATAAAAAAAAAGTTCAGCTCGCAGATACGTGACGAGTGAAAAAAAGTATGTCAGTTGCTTTGTTATTTATTATTCGCAAGCGTTTCGAACATAACTTCGACAAATTAAATAAAGTGAATAAATGGAGCTAATGTTGTGAACAACTGGTGTTTGCGCATCGCCAATGAGCCAGTTTGCGAAATTTATTCGTCCTCCACACAAACGGGTCCATCAATGGTCAACACACTTCGCATAGATTAGCCACTGTTTGCTTTCCATTGCCGTTCTCCCAAGGGTCCATATTTATAGGTAACAAGACCGGGGCAGTGTGTGGTAGGAATGAATTTATGACAGGAATAGGGGACCCAAAAGCCTCTTTGTAGAGGGAGTGGATGACAACAGTGGGCACGAGCCCTGAGCGCTGCTAAAATATTGCTGTCCAGCAGTTTGGCCTCAAATATTTTTATTTCAACCAAAATGAGAAATTTACGGAGATTGCAACTACATAAAAGGGTCCCATAAAAAACAAGCCCAATAATTGTCCACTGTCGACTAATAAAACAGAAAAATGGAGGATAGTGGGCCTTCATTTTAATAGTCGCCCAGGGCGCTCCCCCTCGCCAAAATTGGAGGGTCCCATAAGTGCCAAATTCGAAACGTTTAAAATCGCATTATGTAATTCATTCTTCAAACACGGACAGCTAGCTCGCTTGTAGCTGGAACATTAAATATGGCGAGGGGGAGAGTGATATGAGGGGGGTAGTGAGATGTTTTATTGGCAAATATTTATTGGCGGTGGTGACTGAGGGGAAACCCCGCGGGAACCCCTCCCCCTTGGGACCCCACCCCTTAATGACGAATAATTTATTCGACCTGTTCTCTTAACACGCGAACCTGTCAATCCGTGATTTATCGGATTATTAAATTTCCCACGGCATATAGGGGGAGGGCATCCCTCGGCTGCCCTCTGTCAACAAAACTTATATTTGATCACATAACGACTCCCCCCCAGGCTTTTCAATCGATTCTCAACAACCATTGATTGTTTCATTAATTTAATACTGAAATTGGGTGATTTTTGTGCTGTGGTCTGGAATGATGGCGATAGTCATTGGCACATTGGTAGCGCAACCATTTTTTTAAAAATCACATTATTAATTATTACCTCGGGAAGCAATCGTTAATATTGGGATAAATAATACGACTGCATCTAACCACGAGATTCGCACAGCAGGTCCGCTAGGTGTCGTTCTGGTCGCCGCCGTGACTCAAAAACAAATAAAGGTTGCACAGGCAATTTCGTCCGCGACAAACGCGACGAGCGACGCGTCTTGTGGGTTGCTGTCGCCATTGGTTGACGCAGACTGTATTTATTAATGGCGTTTTTGCAACTGGCCGCTTTAACCCGTTCTCAGCCTTAGTTATTTAACTTATTTTCATGCAAAAAAAATTCGAAAACGCCGAGACTTTATTTAGTAGAAGCTATTACAGAACCCTAGAATTCAGCACTAATTTACGTGGATGATGAAGTGTAGTGATTTTGGAAACATGACGTCCCATTTGGTAAATGGATTATTGTAGTTGACCAGTTTGCAGATGTTAAAATAGGGCTCGCAACTGATCCGGACAGAATGGAAGTTGATGTACAACAATCTCTAGCAAAAGTGACACAAGAGTCAGTTATTTAAGACAGACCTCATTTATTTCGATGATTTTATGAACGTCCCTCTTCGGTTCAGTTATGATTCCGACCGAAACTCGGCTCATGTAAAGCCATTAGAAGTTGCCTGGAAACTTGGAGCTAGTCTGAAGAGAGACGTTCACCCTCACACTTGCATCAGAGTTGAAAAATGCGGCAAAATACAATAAAAACAGGATTGTAATTTAGCACCAGCGTCTGCACCAAAAATTTATTGTCGCGCGTGCCCGCTTGGGGGAGCCGCAGGTAAGTGGGTGGGCGGGACAGAAAGGAGGTCGAGTGGGAGGTGGTGGTAGGGGTGAAGCAATAGAGCAGGGTGACTAGATTGCTCAAAGAAAAATCCGAGACTGGTATATTTTTCATTTGTGCCAGCTCTAGTCATTTCGGGCAAGTTTCCTTGGAGGTGGAGAGAGACTGAGGAGGCTGAGGAGTTCCTCAATGTCTTTCCACATGAGTAACGCGTACATCTTGTACTTACATTAACCAATATTCAGACTTCTAGTTATTTTAAATTGTCTTTAATCGTCTATTTTCAAAATTTCAGAACCTAATTACACAACCCAATCAAAAAAGAATACTTAGACACTGGGAACGAGAGCAAGATCTTCGGCTTGTCTTAGTATAAGGTCCAAAAGTCATACCAAACGAGCACCGGCACATTAATTTTTTTCTTTTTATGTCAAGGCCGATTTGAATTTTTTCATGAGACATTTGAGACATAATGGTGAGGAATGCAGTGTTAAAGAATGTTTTCCATGCTCGATTCAGCATTGCAGTACGAAACTGTATGAAAACATTAATTTTCTAGACACCAGGACAGGATAAAGAATAACTAGTACTACAAACGAGATCGTTATTTTCTTATTCTTTTTTCTTATTCTATGATTAAATGTCAACTTAACATCGTAGCTACAAAACATATACTTCAACTTGATGGTACAAAAAGTGTGGTATGTAAATGTGCAGTATTTGAAAAGTTTTCTACATTCAATTTAATTTTCGACTCGTCGTAGCCCAGTTGGTATTGCGACTGACTGTGGCTCGGCGATCCCGGGTTCGATTCCCGGCGCGGGCTCTCGAATATTCGATCCCGGGGTACTGGTGAAAATGTGTCCCTCACATAGTACCTAAGCACCAGGGGTAGACAAAATCCTGTAGTAATAGTGCACTACAGTAAATTTAAAAAGAAAATACAGACAACAGGTGTCGCAACTCGCCGGCACAAAAATCTGGTAATCGATATTTTTAAAAGTTCCCCGCATTCAAATCAATACAGACTGCAAATATTTAAAAACATAATTAAGTTTAGTTTCTCGCGAGCTCATGCGCCGGGATCGAACCCAGGATTGCTGCATCACATATTTGTGTGACTGAAACTGACTTTTACTTCACTCATGACAGCGCTGCGGTAGTCACTACCAGGAACAAAAGATCCCGAAAGTAGGGTTGTGTCTGAATAAGTGTAATCAGCTTTTTTTTACGAGCGTGTATTTGTAAATTTGGTATGTCGAGCGAACGATCGACACTTCAGTGTCACCCTGTACGAGTGATTCCACGCTTCCGAATCCTATTTGATAGTCCATACACACACACACCTAGCAATGGCGTCGCAGCGCCACCGATCCACACCGGCACTAACAATAGGCGAAAGTGCCGAGTGCGGCTCAAACTGCCACCTAGCGTTTATTTATTTATTGCTTACAATAGAAAGTTTGTAAACGACAGGAAGAGTGGAGACCGGGGGTCGGATTGGTGATGGGTGGGGAGACACCAGACGGCGCCACTCGTTCGGAGTCACAAACACAAATTCACGAGCATTCAAAATTCCCAACGCGACCGCCAAAACAGAATTCAGATTTAGTGCTTGTGTCATAGACACTGCGTAATATGAAATGCATGCTCTTCGGCTTTCAGTAAATTATCATATTGCCACACACAATCACAAGATAGATACTTGAGATGATAGTTCATCCGATCGAGATTGGAATTGTCGGCAATTAAAATATCAATATCACCAGTTATTTTATGGATAAAATCACGATAAAGGAAAATAGCTTGGGCAAAGATAGTTAAAATTTCGAGATAAAGTAAAATGCAAAACAAAAGATCGTGATTTCTGATAATTTTCAGAAATATATTCAATAATTAAAATATCAAATCAGAATCAAAAGTTCACAAAAATTACTGAATTGTGAAATTAATCAAACGAACGGTTAAAATCTCCAAACATGAAATTGAATTTCGGAGCAGGTAGATAATTTTTTAGGAAAAAGGATACAATTTCAGTTCAGGTTTCCATTGGAGAAACGAAGGGGTTGTGTCAGGTAGAAGATGATTCCTCAGTCACAGACACATGTCCCGCGTTTTTCGTGGTGACGCTATAGTTCTTCAATACGAATGGGGCAATTTGAGTTTCGAATTTGGCTGCCGTGGGGTCGATCGGCGGGACTCTCGCCGACCAAACCCCGACACCAGGTCCGAGAATATCTTATCGCTTTCGCTATCGGGAGTCCTCAAGAAATCCCCAACCCGCACTAAAAAAAATTGATGTCGAAAATTGGGAAACAAATGATCGCATTCGAAGACCGCTTTTGGTTCACTCCCTCGGTCGAGTCCTCCACATTGAGCCAACCCCTGCCACCTTCCACTCCCAACCCCTAGCCTAGTCCCACGTCCACCTTTGAAATTGTTTTCTACTAAAACAGCGCGGCGACGACTCGGCGCAGGAAGAATTTCGTAGGCGGACATACGGGGCCCTAGCCCAGGGAGCAAAACCAATGAGACTGGTTCAGTCACTTTTGAATATCTTCGTTTTGAATTACAACTGTATTTTGGAACTCAAACCTATTAAAGACACATGTTTCACTAGTTCGCGATGTCGCCCCATTCTGGAATCTTTTTTGTAAGCATTTCCGAATGGCAGCCTGGTAACGTCTTGAATTCAAAAGACGACCTTCCCGAAAACGACCAAACACTTTTCAGTTTCGCTCTCTGCTGGACACGTATTGTAGCGTCAAAAATGTTGGATGTGGCTCGGCGGTCCTGGGTTCGATTCCCGGCGCGGGCTCTCGATAATTTCGATAACGGGGTACTGGCGAAAATGCGCCTGTAGTGCAGCGACTACAGTGATGGAAAA
The DNA here is from genome assembly GCA_034698785.1 of Mycogona germanica. NCBI lineage: Eukaryota > Metazoa > Arthropoda > Diplopoda > Chordeumatida > Chordeumatidae > Mycogona > Mycogona germanica. The sequence goes on along the minus strand of JAQGBY010002677.1, from coordinate 2,376 downwards.
TTTAAAAAAATATGAATGTCAAACATTTTTTACTGCACCAAAGTTGAAAATAGCGCCACCTATAATAATAAGATGTAAGGGAATTGCTTGGACTGCAATCAAAAATCGGTAACAAGATCGTTAATAAACTAAGTTTACAACAGATCTTCACGAATACTGAAGCCTTTGAAGTCAAAGCAATCCAAGCAAGATCAAGATTTCATTTATTGCAGTCCAAGCAATTCCCTTACATCTTATTATTCCTTATATCGGTATCATATCTACTATTTTTGAATAACCTATAATGACGATTCAAGACGAACGCCGACTTAAAGATCAAAAGAAATATTATTAAAATTCATTGTAGCAGTTCGTTTCATGCCGAGTGGATTATGACCAGGAACGGGCGTAATTTCCATATGTTTCCCAGGGCGTCGGCTACCGAAAAAAGGCCCTGTCCCGACTATTCACCTACACCCAAGGATCGCTCGTCGTTGCTTCTGCGCTGTTCAACCGCAGCAGTGAGTTAAGTTTCCTCGTAGAAAGACACCAGAGGAAGCGAGAGAGAGTGACTCCCATAAAGAAGCGCAATAAATATTTGGCCAACAAATTTCGACTACACTAATGAAAACGAAAGTTGAGCGAACGGCGCCTTGTTTACGTGTACGGGCATGGGGTGTCACGGAGGTAAAAAGGGGAGCAAGATAAGGAAACGATAACTTCGTCTTGCACAGGAAGACGCCAATCGCGAGACGCTCCTATTGCGCCCAGTAGTAAAAGGTAGCATGTGGAAGCAGATAAGCAGTAAGTAAAACCGCGCGACTCAGGCGATCCTTATGGAAGTAATCGGAAACTCAAGTGTTGCGAATGTGCAAAGCGTTAATATTTTAAATAATAATTTTAACCAACTGTTTCTTGTTCTAAATTGACATAGGTTCAGCGAGAAGAATAGTAATTCGTTTGGTAATTGGTCGATTAACATTTTTAATATTAAATTTCACAAATGCTCAATCGTGTTTACATCTATCTGCATTTTTAGAGTATTCTGTTAATTTTTTACTCTGGAATTTAGAAATGTTATATTGCAATCGCAGTCTCATTTTCATGAAGACACTCGACCCAATTGCCTGTGTGCACATATAACAAGCGGGATGTATCATTCTCCTACTGTTTTTTTCTTTCTGCAGATGGCGCTGTAAGCATTCTTAAATCCCACTGATTCATTGCTTATCCTGGCGGATTATCTGGCACATGTTCGAACCCGGACTACTAGCATTTAGCAACAACAGCCATTAAGGAAAGATTACTTTTCCCACCTTGCAATTTATTTCCTGGCAAACGTTATTTTCTCTTAGGCGAGTCAACCACGCCAAGTGATAATCGATTGGTCCTCTGAATATTCATCCACCACCCACCCACCCTCACCCACTACCCCCATACGCCATCTCCACCCCCTAAACTACATCCTCAACACCCTGTCCCCTCCAATTATCTGCAATCGACCCGCAGCAAACGTCTCAGCACCCTGCAATTAGTTCACAGCTTTCGTTCAACGCAGCACCTGTCCGGTAAACTCTTCCCCCGACAAAAACACCGTCGATATAATATATTTGACCAATTAAGTTAACGATCTCTGAGTGGTTAAGAGATTTTCGCCAATTTACGACTGGCCATGAGCGCCGCCACGTAATCCCCCTATATCCCGGTTTTGATGCGCAGTGGCTTAACCGTCCGAGCAACCTGCGCCTCGCGAACGCAAGGTGTGAAAAAAAGGTTGCATTTTGTGTCTCATTATATTCGATATCGTGGGACTGTCCCGACTGGGCAGCAATTATCTACACGCTCGCAGAGGCGAGAGTTTCTCGCGAGACGAGACGAGGTTTGAACCGATATGTTCTCCAGTCGTGCACAGATACAGTCAATAAACTATATCAACAAATCAAAAATAATGAGAGCAGGTGCTATTTATTATAGATCAACGAACTTAATTGGTTAGATCCCTGTAGAACTATCCCTGTAGATCCCTATAGGTCAGGGTCACGAACGCGATGTTACGTAAAGAATATCAGAACTGATCAAGTCCTTAACCAGATAACTGTAAAAGCCTTTTAAATGTTTTCGTGCCCTTTAGAGAGAGGCTCTGACTTCCAAGACATTGTTCCTCTCCACTGGCACTTCCTGGTCAACCGTTTTGATTGAGCGCCATCTAGCGTGTATCTCTCTGTTGATTTTGTCAAAAACCAATCGACCACTATGTGACGCTGTCGTCTACAACATTAGTTCTCCAACCAAAAAACGCATGCATTACCCAGTCGGTGGTGTCTCGGTGGTGTAATGGTTAGCGTGTCGAGCTGTTATTCCCGAGATCGCGGGTTCGATTCCCGACCGAGACCTCTG